>JAAEAF010006277.1:0-45419 GCA_011037195.1 Triatoma infestans | reverse complement strand
CTTAAAAAAAAACCAGCGTAAATTTGTGTTAAGTGTTATACATCAACAGAAAGGTCACAAAAAGGTCTTCAAAACAGTACTATTTTCTTACAAATTATATAAAACAAACTTAGTGAAAAAGTAAAAAAAAACAGAGCAAACAGAAACGACGGCACTCTACAACACCTAGCACTCTGACAAATATATGGTCCCCGCTTTTAACCAATGAAAAACCAAAAGTTTTTGAATTTGGCTCAGGTACGCGTTTTTCCTTACTCCCAGAAGACCAGTTTAACAAACTAAACATTGATGCCACATTAGAACATTCTAATATTGCTTTTCGTTCTTATTCTGGCAATATTTATCACATCCAAACGTAGAGTTAAAGTGACAATTTTATACAACAACAAACATGTGCAAGGCAATTTCTATGTAGTTGCAAATGGTTACTCAGCGCTTCTTGGACGAATTTGGATCAGAGGTCTAGAAATTGAATTAAAACAGTTAGAAACTGAAAGTGAACCACCACCCATCATTAGGTAGGGCTCTCCATATAGCAGAAGACATCATAATCGAATTCTCAGATATCTCCGAAGAAAAAGTAGGGTGCAATCCAAACTTTCAACTTAATTTACAGCTAAGTAAAGATGCCAAGCCTGTTTTCACCAAAGAACGTAATGTGCCATACGGTCTCAGGGCACGCGTTGAATAAGAACTCGACTTATTAGAAGCCGCTGTAATCATCTCACTCGTTTCTTCGAGTGATTGGGGTTCTCCTTTAGTCATCTAAACCTGACAGAGGATTAAGGCTGGCGTCGATTACAAATGCGGAGTAAATGAAAGGCTGGTGGGTGCCAACTATCCAATCAGACGTATTGATGATGTGCTAAAGAGCCTACGTAATTCAAGATATTTTTGCAAGCTGGATCTCTTTAAGAAATACTTACACTTACCTAGTGAGGAAAGTGCCATGATCCAAACTATTTCGACACTTCGAGGGACTTACAAAGTGAACTGTCTCAGTTTTTGCAGAAAGACCGTACCTTCAGAATTTAACCGCTTAATTTCTCAGATTCTTAAAGGATTAACTAAAGTGGAAGCTTATTTTGATGACGTCATTCGCTCGTTCATGGTTCATTCATTACTGGAAGAGTGCACACAAAATTTACGCTCTTGTTTAAAAAGGCTATCAGACTTCGATTTATATATTAATCGCTTGAAATGCTTATCGTTGAAGAGAAAATTGAGTATTTAGGCCATGTAATTCAATATAACCCTATAAGGAAATCTCCAGAAAAGGTAAGCCCTGTTAATAATATGCCTCATCCTACTAACATAGATGAACTTAGAAGATTTTTAGGACTAATTACCTACTATGCTAGATTCATGCCAAATTTTGCATCACTGTCGTACCCATTGAGACGTTTACTGCGTAAAGGTCAGAAATATATCTGGACTTCATCGTCCGAAGCTGCGTCTCTCACGCTAAAAGCGGAATTGTACGCAAGAGGGTATTGACTCCATATGATCCATCCTTGCCTTTGATTTTGACAACAATGCCAGTCCAACGGGTGTAGCAGCAGTCCTGAGCCATCTTATTATGAAGAAGAAAAGCCTATTGCCTATGCCACACGTTCTCTAACAATTTCAGATCAAAATTACGTCAGGCAGAGAGGCATTAGCCATCATGTTCGCAGTCAATCATTTTTACAATTACTTATTCGGGAGACTGGAAAGTTGATCTGAAACTACTAAAAATTCAGAATTAAGCAAAATTATCCGAGAATTGCAAATAAGTCGATGGAATCGGAATTGACGCTAAATGATGATGTCTTATTCAGTCAAGATCGGATTGTAATACCCATTTCTTGACCTGAACAGATTCTACAGGAGCTTCATGAGACTCATCTAGGAATTGTGAAAATGAAGCAATTGGCTCGCAGGTACATATCGTGATAGAAAGACTTGGGTGTGGTTGTCAACAGTGTGCTCAGAGAAAATGAAACCCTCCAAAGGTACCAGTCCATCCCTGGGATGAACCAGAATACATCTGGGAAAGAATACATAGTGATTATACATAATGATTCAAGACCATTACTTCTTAATTAGTGTAGATCCAAATCAAAATGGGCAGAAGTAAAAATTTTGAAGGATTCACCAACCATTATGTCCGCGATTTCTCTGTTAAATTGCATTTTTGCTGTACACGGATTACCAAACAATGATGTGTGTCCGATAATGCTTCAATATTTTAAAGTGAAGAATTTCAGTCTACTGTACTGCTAATGGAATCCTGCAAAAATTTATAGCACCAGGTCATCCTGCCACATATAATGGTTTAGCTGAACGCCATCCATCAACCGCAAAATTAGGAGGCTCCGTTTAGTTGTCATTTTTCCTGTCAGGTATCAAAACCAATACTCCTAACATTCCAGTAAGGTCTATTCAAATTGGGGAGAGAGTTCTAACCCGTTTCTTTCAAAATAATAAATATGTATGGAAATTTGGGAAGGTAGTAAAAAAATATGGCAAAAGACACTACCTAATAGTGTTGGATGAATCAGGAAGAACTCTAAAACGACATATAAACCACCGAGAGAACGAGGGTTCAGCCAAAGTCTGTCACTTTGTGCCAAGACGGGCATTCGAAGTTCCAAGACTTCCTGTTCAAGACTGTTCACCTCCAGATAATTCTGAAGCACCACCTACACTTCAAGAGCCACCAAGTTGTCAGCCAAGTGAACCACGTATCCGCAGATCTGAGAGGCTAAAATAGAAAGCCAATATGGGTTCGTGACTATGTCATGGAAGTGAAGTGAAATATTTCTTTTGTGTTTTCAATTAGGTAAAGTAATTATATAAGTGGAGGAGACTGTCATTTATTTCTAAAAAGTTAAAGCTCATTTTAAATTTACGATTAGAATTTTCATAGAAGTCGCTAGGGTCGCATAAAATAAAAATGCTATATGGCTGTGCAACCTTCTTACGTTAGTACTGTACATTGTAATTTATACATCTGTGTTCAATTTTAATATCAATGTGTTACCAATCTTTTCAATACATTATAAAAGTGATATATCGAATATACTTATGTTAAAAAAAAAAAACTCAGTGTGTTATTAGCAAGCCTACATATTGTCCTTCCCACAAAATACGAAACATAAATGTTAACAAGTCCTATTCAAATAATAGCTGATTAGTCTGAATTGACGAGTTATTTTGTTCCGGTAGCTTAACCTTCTTCGATATATGAACAATTCTCAATCAATTTTTGTTTATCATTTATTACTTATTACAATCATTTGTACCAGTTGATTATTACCATAGCTATAACATAATCCATATTTTCAGATTGTTCCACACAAATAATAGCGCACTACTAGTAGTAAATAACTAATTTTAAAGAATTTCTAAGGTAAAGAGGTTGACCATTGGTATTCAAACACCTTTCTTTCTTTTTAAATTCTTTCATCTAAATTCACCATAAATAAAGAGAACTGGCCTAAGGCTTTCCCCTTACAGAACGCCTATAGAAACTATTTCTTCTGATATCTCCTGAACTATTTTGATTTGTAAGACTGTATTTTCATAAAAGGTTTTAATTATCCTAATTGTTTTCCCTTTACATGGTTATTACACTTAAATAATTTGTCCAATAATAAATCGGTTTGATAAAATCAAACGTTTTCTTAAAATCAATAAATGCAGCGTAGACTATCTCCTTTACTTTCAAGATTTATTGCAGGTAGAGTTATAAAGTAGAGTTTTTTATTTCAACAAATGTGTATGTACATAATATACAAATTCAGATAACCTCCTATAGTTCGCTTCCTTGCAATTTTCTGTTAGTTTTAATCTCTAATAGTCTTGCAATGCATTTTGTTAAGAAGGTTGGCATATGTAAAAGAGCGGTAACGAGCACAGTTAACCATAAAGTCAGGTAGTCTAGTTCAAATCATGTTTGTTGTCATTCAGTTATTTTGTGTTAAATTCAATAAATAATTTAGCTACCAGATTTGAATCATATCTTGAGTCATAACATCCTAACACTTTGGTCCTCCGAACCGAGTGTGAAATTTGAATATAAATTGGTTATAAACATATTTGGTTAATTCATTCAGTTATTATTGATTTTTTTATATACTTATATTTAACAATCATTCATATAATATTAATATAATATTTGTTTTGGCTATTAAGCATTATTTAAAAACATTCATAAAGGAGATATGGCGATTGAAGTTGGGATTGGATGAAGCCATTCCTTTAACGCTTCATACAAAATGGGCATCGTTAACCAGTCCTTACAGCAATTGAATAATCCGAGAGTCCTCAGAAGGCTCATGCATCTAAATGAGATTACAAGGAGAGAGCTTCATGGATTCTCGAACGCTTCTCAATCTTCCTATGGAGATATACTCGTATCTGAGATGCAGAAACTTGAAGGGTGAATTCAGTAGGAGACTTATTTGCTCCAAATCAAGGGTAGCACCATTAAAGGTAATTTCCATACCAAGATTAGAGTTATGTGGGGCACTTTTACTAGCCAATTAATTATGTAAAATAAGCCTTGAATATGGACACTGATGATAGCTATTTTTGGACAGATTCAACAATTGTGCTGTGTTGGATTGGTTCTGCAGCTACGCATTGGGCCACCTTCGTAGTGAATCGCGTAGCTAAAATTCAAGAAATAACTGATACAACAAGATGGCGTCATGTACAATCCAAGAATAACCCTGCCGACATTATTTCTAGAGGCACTCACATTGAACAACTTGTAACCACGTCACTATGGTGGGATGGTCCTCATTGGTTGTCTGAAGAGAATGATTTCATTCAGAACATTTTGTTTTAAAAGATAATTTTGTTAATATTCCTGAACTAAAATCCAGTAAAACCTCTCTATTTGTCACCCAGATAATTTTCGATGTATTCACAAGGTTTTCTGATTTTAAAAAATTAATAAGAGTGATGGGATATTGCATAAGGTTTGCATTTAATTGTAAGTCGAGCAAGAATTTCACCCTTTCAGATGTGGATATTTATCCATTAATGAGTTTCAGAAATCACACAATGAATTAGTAAAGGCGTCAAACGTGAAGTTTTTGGTAAGGAATTAGAAGATCTTGCTGCAGAAGGTAGAGTTGACAATACTAGTAGTTTAAAAACCTAAATCTATTCGTTGATACTGATGGTTTGCTCAGGGTAGGCGGACGTTTGCCCAAATCTAATTTTCCTTACACCAGATAGTGTCCTACCATATAAGCATGCATTTACAGACCTAATGCGAGATATTTTCATTTTATCCATCTGCATGCTAGCCAACAACTTTATTAGCTGCTATTAGGTTAAAATACTGGCCCTTAAGAGGAAGGTCATTGATGAAGAAGATAGTAAATAGTTGTGTAACTTGCTTTAAGGCCAATCCACATGGCATTAAACAGTTATTTGGCGATTTTCGTCCAGAGAGATTGACTGACTATAAGTCGACCATTTGTTAATATTGGTATTGATTTTGCAGGTCCGATGTACATAAATCAAGGTCGCAGGCGATCTCCAACGAAGACATACATTGTTCTATTCATTTGTATAGCCACTCGTGCAGTACACCTTGAATTAGTAAATGATATGACCACTAATCATATTTAGGTGCTTCCAAGAGATTCATGTCGAGAAGGGGCAAATGTTCAAAAATATTTTGTGATAATGCCACAACATTTGTTGATGCACTACGAAAACTTGCTGAATTAAGAGACTTGTTTCTTCTATCTGCTAAAACCCAAGGCAGCTCATTGATTTTCTCGCTTAAGATAATATAATTTGGAGGCATATATCTCCTCGACCAACGCATATGGGAAGCAGGTATTAAATCATTTAAATTCCATTAAAAAGAGTAGTTGGGCAAGCTCACTTACATTATGAGGAATTGTATACACTTCTTACTCAAATTGAAGCTTGTCTCAACTCCCGACCTTTGACACCTTTATTCGAAGATCCTAATGACCTTCCCTATCTCTCTCCTGCTCATTTTTTAATTGCTGATACGCTTACTTCAACTTTAGAACCTGATTTGAAGGATGTCTCCCTATCAAGATTAGATAGATGGCAGACAGTACAGCAATTAATGCAACAACTTTGGACCTTTGGACACCTCAGAATATCTCAGTACTCTACAGCAGAGATATACGTGGCATTTGAGTACCCCAACATCCAAGTGGGCAGAATGGTCCTCATCAAGGACGACAACTTACCCCTTTACAATGGAAGCTCGCAAGAATCATTACAGTGCATCCAGGCGGAGATGGTACGGTGCGGGTAGTTACATTGAAAACGCTACAGGTACTATCACTAGATCCATCCCAAGAATCTGCCCTCTTCCTTTTCCTACTGAAGACAACAGTTGTTCATTGAAAGATATAGACTCTTTTAAGGTAGGCGGGTTATTCGAGGAGAAGGTTGGCAATATGTAAAAGAGCGGTAACGGGCACAGTTAACCATAAAGTCAAGTAGTCATGTCTAATTCAACTCGTTTGTTATCATTCAGTTAGTTTGTATTAAATTCAATAAATAATTTAGCTACCAGATGTGAATCGTATCTTGAGTCATAATACCCTAACACATTTGGTTATTTGAATTTGTACTGTGGTACATTGCAACAAAATTAATTAATTGCTATAATAATTCATTGCAACATAATTATGTTCTTTTAAAAACAACTTTAGTTACAACAAACAATACTTTCTTTTGAAGATAACCGTTCAGAACCATATATACTTTAATAATGTTTCTCTATAATACTTTGATATTGTATGTAAGTACAATTAGAAATATTATAGTAACCAGAGCATTTTAGTAACTTGTTCGAACCATTTCAAGCGACTCCAAGAAATAGTACAACATTTGTTCGCTAGACATAGTGATCGCTAAATCAAGCACATTTCAATTTTATTATTATAATAGTAGTAAATTTCTCAGAAATATAACTAATGCATTCATTATGTGATGAATTTGTTTTTCTCAGTGAATGTACAGATGAACATGAATTTTTATGCAATGATGGGACATGCATATCACTGTCCTGGAGATGCGATTCCGAACCAGATTGTTCTGATCAGTCAGATGAACTGAACTGCCGTAAGTGTGCTTTCCATTTCTTTTATTGTTATGAGAGACAACTCTTTAAAAAAAAAAAAAATCAGGTTTCACAAGGACTCACAAGTCTTTCTCTTACTTCAGTTTTCAAAATTGTAATTGACATATTTTATAGTTAGTGTACCAATGGTGAATTGTGTACCAATTGAATGGTAGAATTGTGCAATTAACTGTGATAGGACTTTAGAGGGAAATCCTCCCCGAAAAGCCCCCTTAAATGACTTTACTAGAAGATATGTTTCCAATAAAAGTTCTTTATATGTGCAGTTCACATTCCTATTTAAAAAAAAAACATTTTTGAGAAAATACGAGAAAACTGAAAAATACATTTCAGTAAAAACGCACTTCCCTCCAGAAAATCTGTTTGCCTACCAAATTTCAGATAAAGCTAGTGTATGAAGTTGAAAAAAAAATAACAAAAAAAAAATTCAGTAAGATCGCACTTTCGGTTTACGGATTTTGACCGGGATGTTAGTGTCGGAAGCAATGGTGGTACCTAAACTAAATATCAAATTTGAACTTGCTGTGATTACAATGTATTTGAAAATGTGTTCTGTTCGTAAACACGCACCAATTTTTAGAAACCAGTTTTTCGGATTCAAAGGGCCACAGAATTGTATTTCCGTGAAAACAGTACTTCCTTTTACAGTATTAAGAGAAATAAAAGAGTAAAACTGAAAAAATGGAATGGAGAAGAGATTATCCGTTTTGTTGTTGATATTCCGATTGGTATCACCAGGGAATAAGGCAGATAATAAGTTATTCATCCAACTCACTACACCGAACGAAAGTACCAGTTTTCTGAAAGGATTTTTCAGTTTTTTGCGATTTCTTTAAACTTTATATCCGTAAGATAAACATGTAGGTCTATCGTTTTATCTGAAATATTTTTCTGATAAATTAATATCTGAATTATTTTTCTGATGATCTTATAGACTTCCCCTGAAGTATCTGCCGCCTATACAATGTTAGTTTGAATTAAAGAGGTTGCTAACAATTTAAAGTAAATCGGTTGCCCGCAATTGCAAATCTCCTAAACAAGTTTTTTTTTGTTGGTATAATAATTACTATGACTTTTGTTTAAAAGTTTTTCCGAAAAAATTGAATTGAGGGTGTTAGTTTGGCTGGGACATCACGCTACCCTCTACAGAGGGCACTGCCACTATAACGTAAGTTTCCCCAGCTGCATAAAATTGAAGACTCCACGAAATATTTAGTAAGAATTTGTGCTTCTAGAATGATAAGAAATGCAGCCAGAGCCAGTCATGTGAGTGCTTAATACCTGATTTTTCAAATAATAATCAAATGATAACCTGGCGCTAACCTTTTTAAACAGTCAGTTCATGATTAAGATGAAATCTTATAATTTAATTTTGTGATAGATCGTGCAATTTGTTTTGAAGATTGTTGATTAGATGATAATAAAATATATTGATTGCAGCTGAAATAATAGTGCCAGAGTGCGGACCGGGAGAACTGAAGTGCAACTACCCTCGGTGTGTGCGCGAAGAGTTCCGTTGCGATGGCGATGACGATTGCGGCGACTGGAGTGACGAGGATGATTGTCCCAAAGTAGCTGGCGGCCCTTGTCTCCAACAGGAGTTCAGGTCATTTACAGCCTAATGCCAAAATCATTGGCAAGCTTTTAAAGCATTGTAATTTTTTCTAATCTCTGGAATGATTAGTTCTACAATCTACAAAATGAAATGCCTTTGGTATAAAAACTCGAAATTAGGTCTAGGGCATGATAATATTGACCAGTAATGTTGTTATTTGCAAAAAACAAATGCACCAAACGCTTGTGGTACAGCTATCATCATTTTTGCTCTTCTGAATTGGTGGATATAAAAAATTTTGCACCATTAATTAGTTGCATCATCTGGTAGGACTGACATATTCTGAACAGGCTCAAATTTAGATGGAAGAGTATGTGTACTTCTCCAGCAAAGATACTTCTCCAAAAAGGTATCAGAGAAAATTGAAAAACCTGAACATGTGAATCCTCTTTGTAGCTATGGTTAAGCTTTCTAATATAAATGATAGGTTAAGTTTTGCTAAACAGTTGTTATAATATCGATCTAAGAATAAATTATGATGTTTTTCAAGGATTCTGGGAATCAGAAATGTAAGGTAGGCACTCTCAATTTAATCATCATGTAGTAATAATAATAAAGTTTTATTAAATAATTCTCCTACTATAAGGAGACGTTACAAGAGAAGAATGCATTAGTACAGATATTAATATTCATTCACAATTAAATATCTGGTGTGAAACTTTCACACAACTTTCTCTTACTGCAGTTTACAAAATTGTAACTGTCAAATTTCATTGTTAGTACACCAACTTTAATGAAATTCGTAGGTGTTTTTATGGGGAAAATCGCGAAAACTGAAAAAACTGGTCAGTGAAAACGCACTTTGGGTTTTCTAATTTTCTTGAAACTCGGAATTTGGGCAATTTATTTATTTCTAAATATTAATTTTGTTTAGATGGTAGAATGACTTTACCATGAGTAATGTTTCAAATAAAAGTTGTAGCTCTTTATGTGTGTAGTTCACACTCCTAGATTAAAGAAAATCATTGGAGCCGTTTAAGAGAAAATAGCAGAAAATTGAAAAATCGTTTTCAGAAAAAACGCACTTCCGGTTCCGATTTTCTTCAAACTCAGAATTTCGACAACATATTTAATTAATATTTAATTATTTAATTAATATTATTTGTGCAGTAATAAGATGATAGCATTGTGTATGTAATAAACTGAAACAGCGCTCAAGGGGAAATCCCCATTCCACCTCTCCCCTAAAAGCCCCCTTAAATGACTTTTCTCGGAGAAATGATTAACATAAAAGTTGTAGTTCATTGTATGCGTAGTTCATATCCCAAGTTTAAAGAAACTCACAAAAAACTAGAAAATCATTCAGTAAAGTGGCACTTCCGGTTTACGAAGAGCTTATTCTCAGGTCTCCTGGTAGCACTTCAACGAAATATCAAGTTTGAACATTTTGCGATTTTTGCTTTTTTTAAGATATGCTGCCCCACACACGCACATACCCACACAGAAGGCAGACAAACGCACACAACACAGACCAATTGCTAAACCACTTTTTTGGACAGAGGGGACCTGAGGACCTCAGGGCCTTTCAGCGGCTGTATCCGCGAAAATTTGACACGAGTACAATACTTGCTCTAACAGCAGTTAGAGAAAGTAAAACATACATATCACGCATCTTTTAGAGGCAAGCATATTTCTAGTCGGATATTATATTGCTTATCAAGACGTCTAGAAGACAGGCGAACACCCCGTCGATAGGCGCAAAAGGATGTAGGCTACCAAGAAAAAAATCTCCATTGTATTTTAGAACTGTACACATACCATCAAAACTTTGTATAATCGATATTAGAAGAGAACATCTTTGGGTGGTCGTCGAGTCAATCGCCCTGAGAAGTAATTTCTAATTTTTTTATCAGACAGACGCCAAACTAATGGAAATTTCAACTCTAATCTGCAACAATAATTCTGAAATTTAGATACGGTGAAATTAGCAACATTAACCACCTCTCCCCCCATAAATTAACCACCTCTCGCTCATACATTAACTACCCTCACCATACATTACCCACCCCTACCTCCATACACTGCAGTCTTAAGCTATACTATACTTAAGTTTAATGATGGAACGTTGGATTTCAAAGATGGATAGTGATAATATTAAAACAGTTTTTGTGAACGTATAGATCGTAGCTGATTTATAAATTGATCGTGAAAGTGTCCTGCTTATTTAAAGAAGTGTGTCTTGCAGGTGTGACAGTGGCAAGTGTATATCTAGTAATTGGCGATGTGATGGAGAGCAAGATTGTGAGGAAGGTGAAGATGAAATGCATTGTGCAACTGCATCACCAAGAACTTGTACCCAAGACCAGTATGCATGTCGCATGGGAACTTGCATTTTGGTTAATATCACTATAACAATTCTTCAAATAATTAATATTTTCATTTTAGAATTTGGAACCATGGTGGTAATGAGGCTAAAAAAGAAACGCGTTTACTTTCTCAACCAGTCATATCGAATGATCACTTCTTTTTTTCAATTTAGAAACAATGGGTATGCGACGGTGTACAGGACTGTTCTCATGGTGAAGATGAAAGTGATTGTGAAAATATGTGCGATCCGCACACTCAATTTGCATGTCCTGCAGAACCCAGCAACAATATAACTGCCCTCATTGACTCAAGTCCGCACTGTATTAAGAAGAAACGTGTTTGTGATGGAGTCAAGGATTGTAAATATGGGGAAGGTAAAAAAAGTTTATTTATCGTATGTAATCATATAAAAAGGGATGACTTACAACTAATGGCAAAAAACAGGAACTTCTATTTTGATTTGGAAAATATAAATTTATACCTACTTACTAATGATTATATTATTTTCACCAACAACTGTTTTCTTTCTTTCTTTTTTTTTTAATAATAAGATTTGTGACTCATGAAAAAAGTGGTACAAAATGAGCACCTTGAGACCATATACAAGCTTGCCATCTGTTAATCATATACTCATAAACACGTACCATCATATTGTTGCGAATTTGCTACCAAGTGCTGAAGCGCCTAAAACTGCAACGATTTCATTTTCTTTGTTGTCAATGTTAACATAACCAGCTCGCAAATTTTATTTAATTAAGTGCCGACATTAAGTATAGCAATTGCTTTGATTCTCGAAATCTCTGGAAATACGACCAAAAACTTTATGTGAATGTTTATTCGGAAGTCCCCGTTGTTATTCTTTTGTTGCAAGAAGAGCAAAATCCATAAATGAACCGAATACCAACATATTCAGTTTCCTGTTAATTTTCCACAACAGATGGTCGTTTTGTTTTCTTTACATCGAATTGCGAAGTGTTTCTGCGTTTTTTTTTTCAATGTAAATTAACTATGTGTTTCAGTGTAAATAAACTTTGGTCTGTTATAGTTCTGTAATGATTGAAACAGGATTTTATATTTTGTTACTTAAAATGACTTGCCCCACAAGTTCTTATTTTTGTGGGCATATTTATAGATCACTCTGTGTATGCGAGCCCCGTGGAGACTAATCGGTGTTGACACAGCATCATCAGGATAAGTGGGGAATTGCAGTTATTAGCGAACTTAGTAGCAGAGGACTTTCCAATGGGAGCTTTTGCGCCAAGGCTTAGATCCTGTTTGTGTTGTTATTAAGTATTAATCCTAACATTTCCTTTTTTTAGATGAACGCAACTGTTCTAAAAGAAAGGACTGTTCCACTTCGGAGAAAAAATGTCACCAATACTGTGTCGAAACAATAGATGGAAAAGATGCTTGCAGTTGTAGACCTGGGTACACGCTTCACCAAGATGGTCTTAGGTGAACAAATTAAATATTTATTAAAAATTTATTTTCTGTAAAAAATAAAATAAATAAATAAAAATAAAAGAAGAGCAAAGAAAAGAAGTTTTGTAATCTGGAAATATTAGGTTTTAGTTCTTGTTATATTTCTATATTTTAGTGTTAAGCTATTGATACTGTCACCACATAAATACTTTATTCAACAACACTGGCGTCCATCTTACTACTTTTACTACTCTCTCATAAGAAATGGTCTTGTCTTGGTGTTCTTTTAAGATTTTGTTGTAACGTCAATTTTGGTCTTAATGTCTTAGTGATTACTGGTATGTCCGTATTCAGTTTGCGGTTCATCAAAATTTATGCAGGAGCTTGAACATGTCCTTTAGGTGTATTTCTTTGGTGCAGTAATGCCAAATAGGGATCTTCTTTCTTTCCTAAAAATTGTTTACAAATATTTTTAATAGTTTTCACTGCTGATTCTGCCATTCCATTGCATCGAGGATAATATGGACTTGAGGTTGTATGTTTTATGTTCCATTCTTTCGTAAATTAATTGTAATTGGGATGAAGTAAAACAAGTGGCAACGTCTGTAATTTGTGTATTTGGTATTCTGTGACGAGAGAATATGCTTTTTATTTTATGGATAACATTTTCTGATGATAGATTAGGTAATTTTTCCACTTCTATATAATCGGTTTGATAACCTACTACTACTAGATAATTTTTGTTGTTACAATTCAAAGGTATCTGCGCCAAGCTTTATCTAAGGTAATTCAGGCACATCGTCATCGGCATCGTAAAGGCGAATTGCAACGTTTATATTTTAGACATATTTCACATGATTGTATGTATTTTTCTATGTCTTTACTTAAATGTGATAGTTAAAGAACTTATAAGAATTTGAGAATGTATGTCAAGACCATCATCTAGTTTAATTTCGTTATCATAGCTCTCTTTAGAGAAATCTCTAGATAATGAGTCAGCTATATACAACGAACGGCCTGGAGTGTAAGTCAAATTAATTCGAAAAGGCTGAAGTTGTAGGTTCATTTTTTATAACCTTATTGGAATCTTGAATAATGGTTTTTTTAAATATTAGAATAAGAGGCTTATGGTCTGTCTCAACTGTTACCTCTTCATGACCTAATAAATATTGTCTAAATTTCATACAGCCGAATAGTATGGTCAAAAGTTCTTTTTTTATTGGACATAACGTATTCCTATTTCGGTAAGTGCTTTTGAATAGTATGGCTCCTAAACCTGTTGAGCTAGCATCCACTGATAATTTAGTTTGCTTCTGTGTGTTATAGTAAGTTAAAATGGGTGCGGTTATAAATTTATTTTTTATCTCATTAAACCGTTCTTGAAGATGAAGAACCCAATAAAAAATATTATCTTTTTTAAATGTCTCTCAGGGGTTTAATTAAGTCTGAATAGTTTTCTATGTATTGTGAAAGGAAATGGATACGCCTAATACACGTTGCAGAGACTTTTTATATGTTGGTGTTGTCATATTTTCTCGGGAACAATGCTCGTTCCCTTTAATGAAAATTGATGCCCTAGAATGATAAAGACGTAGCACGAAATGCATTTTCTTTTGTTAAATTTAATTCCCCACAATTTAGCTTTATTTAGGGTAGCTTTTAATCTTTCTTCTAGTTGGGTTTTAGAACCAGCCCAAATAAGAATATCTTCCTGATATGTTACAACTCCCTGTGAGTCTTCAAAAGTCTGAGCCACCATTCTATGAAATATTTCTACGGCATTGGAGAGTCCAAATGGTACTCTGTTCCATTTGTACCTACCAAATGGCGTTTTTAAAACAGCATAAGAGCGAACTTTGAGACTCTAGGGAGAGCATCAGTAACCATTACTGGCGTCAAGTTTGGCAAAATATTTAGAACCACTTAATTTAGATGTTATCTCATTTAAAGTTGGAAATGGATAATGGCTTCTTTTGAGAGCTTTATTTAGTGGACGAGGATCTAAACAAATTCTTATTCCCCCATCTTTTTTAGAAACTAGTACATGCTGATGTACCCATTCTATAGGCTGTGTGACGGATTCTATAATTTTTAATTTTGTTAGCCGATGAAGTCCTATTTTCAATTTTTTATGTAACATGGTTTTTTATGTTCACGGAATTCTTCGGGGTGGCGATGTAACCGGCTTTACATTGGGATCTCATTCTAATTTAATTTTACAAGGAATCAATCCAGTATAATTTTCAAGGTTTAATTCCAGTGAATATATACTAATATCTTTAATTAGTCCGAGGTCGGTAGAAGTTTTAAGGCTCAAAACGTTGGTACAATTTTATTCTATTATGAAAATAAGATAACATACTCATTATTTTTAAATAAACATTTTAAATTACAAGATCCTATTACTTTAATAACATCCTGACTAAATGATTTTATTACAACTTTCGTATATTTAATAATATTTTTATCCTAGCCTTTTAAATTCTTTTAAGCTTAAAATGTTACATTGTGCCCCTATATCAATTTTTACAGTAACAATTTTGTCGTTTATGATCAAATTTTCATGCCAAGATTTGATCATTTTTGATGAATCAATACATCAATTTCGTGAATTTTCTTTAGTTTGCTGCTTTTGTACATTTTAGCAAAGTGATTATTTCTGTTGCATTCGTTCCCGTAGGCTGGACATTTTCCATATCTATGAGTGTATCCATTTACCACATTGTTTGGCTCATTTAGTGAGTGCTTCATTATTTTAGTATTTTGTATTTAATTCTTTTGTAAGTATGATGGCTTCGAATGCTGTCTATCAAGATTGGTTCTGCTTCTTCTTGTTTAATCTTTAGTTCCCTAGCTTGTTGAAATGCCATTGTTCTCAATCTATATATTTCTAAGGCTGTCCCCAATGTTAAATTGAGTAATATTTCTCTGGCTTCATTGTCTTGAATACCACTAATGTAAACATCAGTGACCAAGCTCATTCTTAAGTCACCTAACTGACAGGTTGCACTTCAATTTTTTAATATAGTTATATTGTGGTGGTTGGTTCCGCAGAACTGGAAAGCATCAGAGACATTTTCCGCCGTAGCGTGCTTCATTTTGTGGTCATTGACCGGTTTCGGGCGTTCGCCCATCTTCAGGATGGTTTTTCAGACAGTGTAACAACACAGACTTGCACAGAGCAAATTAACTTTACGCACTGACTGGTGTTTTTAATTGTATTTAAAACTAAACTCTTGAACTAGGTCAAGGGGTATTGTGATGGTATCTGGGTGGGAAAAAACACGTGTTTGGGTTGTTAAAGGGCAAATTTTCCTTAAAATGGAAACAACACGTGGGGGTCTAATTTTTAAACTCTGTTGTTGGAGGGAAATTCACTTTACAATTAACTAATCAAAATAAAAATAACTTTAAAATTAAATTAAATAACGATTTAAACTAACATAATTTAAAATTAAGCGATTAGAATAATAAAAATTAAAACAATTAAAACAAAAAACAACCATGCAATATATATGAGCAGGTTGTTTGATGACACTTAACATATTTTTTGCATTTCACCCTTCACAATTCACATACGCTATCCACGCACGCGTGTCTACCTACATACGTTTTTTATAATTATGCATTCCATCAATATTTCACCTTTCACACAACATTCACATACGCCATCCACGCACGCATAAACCTAAATATTGTTTTTTATAATTAAGTTTTTTATATAATTATATTAAATATAAAATATATTCTATTAAAATAATAATTATTATTGCTAGTTATATATTGTTCATATGATTCCTCTTTTTTTCTTTGTTTCCGATTAAAGAAAACATAACGTTCATACACAGTGTTTATTTGAGGCAAAAAATGTTCATCAAAATTTTCAATTAAGTTTTGTAGTCATGGCTGAAAATTCTGCTTCTGTAAAATTAAATGCATTATAAATTTCCATACCTTGATTGCCCATTGCATGTAATAATATGGCTTTCTTTTTCTTCTCTGTGACACCAGAATCCAGAAAAGCATCCATGAAGACAGATAATCTTTGTTTCATTTTCTTCCATTCTGTTGATAGATTTCCATCAAAGTTCATTGCTTGCAATTTTACCATTGTTTTTATTTGTCTATGTTAGCTTAACTTAAAACTAGCTGCCACCATGTTATATTTCTATATTTTAGTGTTAAGCTATTGATACTTACCCTAGGTACGGCTAGTCACCGGTACAGGACCACAATCTCCCTTAGGGGAAGGCCCTACATATTTTACATTAGAAAGAAAAAAAATAAATATATACATATAAATTAGTGCAGTTTTTAGTTTTAAAAAGTAAAAAAAGTAAAGTAATGTCTATTTTTTCTGGCGGGCTTAACGTCCAACTACCAAATTAGGTGTCGTGGACGGGGGCGGAAGCACATACTTTACTATTAACATTTTTTTACGAATATAAAATTTAGCAGTTATACGCGGGACTCGAACTAGGGATCTCCAAGTTATAAGTCCATGCTCATAACCACTACACCAACACCCGCTACACCACTACACTGCACTCACAAATTATTACTTTCTTTTATTTCAAACGGAAATTTTGAGATCTTGTCAAATTTTCGAAATTGGACTTGAAATTTCGTTTAGGTGCTATCTGGGGACCCTACAATCAATTTTTGGTCATAGAAAACCAGAACTACACCACAGTACTGAATGGATTTTTCAATTCCAAATATTCTCGAAAATAGCTCCACAATTTTCCTTTCCTATCGCCCCCTATTAAAAAATGCCACCAAGACATCTCTCTCAACACATTCTTAATGTAATTGAACATAAATTAATATCATTTAAAAATAAGGATGATAAATAAAAACGAATATATTTTATTTTCTTTATTTATTTATTTTAAAATCATCTCCAATTTGCCGTTTGCTGCCAACTTCTTACTTATCAATTTACCTACAATTTTCTTGTATTAACCTTGCTTGGATTTCTTATTTATTTATTAGTTTTACAAGCTTTTGACTATCCTTGAACTTTTTATTGCCTTTCTTCAAACTTAATCTATTCCTAGTACACGCCTGAAATTTCTTGCGCCCCCCCTAATAAAAACGATGTCACTTAACACCACTGTTAAAATTTAGTTATAAAGCATCTTGCAAAACATGCTTTTTATTACACACTATTTTCTAATGTCTAATCATAATTTATATTAATTTTATTTGTCATTAAACACACACACACAGTGACAAAACCTTATAAAGTCCCCACATACATACAATATACAATCAACAAACCAACAAGTATGGAATGTAACAGAAACATTGCATTGAAGTGAACTCTCTGCACGAACTTGATAAATTTACTCTGACGATAGATGAAAATCCGAAAGCAGTCAGGAATAAAAGAAATATGCATGCTTCGACAATTAAAGAACTGAAATTTAATAAGTCACAAAAAAAGACTTTATTTAAAATGAACACTGTTCAGTTACATATAGACGGTATACTATTTCTCTCTTCTAATAATTTGGGATGCCCTTTTATATATATTTGTGGCAGGATATTTACATATATAATATCACAGAAGATATGATATAGCTATCAAACAATATTTATACATGATATTCCCTATCTTGTACTTAATTAGATAGATACTTTAATCTTATGGGAATATTACATAAAACATTCTCTTCTTGTGGTGAAGGGTTAAGTGACATCATAACTTCTCCTCGAAGATGTGAAGTCCTCTGAAGATTTTAAGGTAATGAAGGTGTCCATTTAATATTAAGGATAGGTGCAGATGGAGGTACTAGTTGTTGAAGTGGTATTGTTTTTTCATTTGTTTTCTTGAGGTTCTTATCCTTCGTTTTATATATGGTATACAAATTGATGTAATGTTAAATGATTGCAAATAGCTGGTAATTATAATTAGCACATATAAAGTAACGTTCAAATTAAACAATTCAATGTTTTATAATTCCCCTAAGTTTATATCAGTTATATTTATACTTTCTAATTCTTGAAAAGATATGTTATAAGTTTTAACATTTTGTATATTTGCAGAGAATTGTATAGGATCTACATCAATTGAAGATTTTATTAAGTTGGGATATTCTATAATTTGCTCTTCATTACTTAGTTCTATTAAGGCTACCTGTGGTAGGAAGGCAAATTGAGTGTTAGAGTTATTTCTTATACTTATTCTAGAATAATTAAATGATAAATGTATGTTTATGTCTGTAATATAATTAATAAAAGTGCTTACATGTATGCTTATCGTGTTACAATGATTCATGCAGCCTTTTGACAATATTTCTAGTATGCACATATCTGTGACTTTAATAGCGTTAGTACAATAATAATTTTTGTTAATGTGAATACATTTAGCTTTATAATAAGTTTCGTTAACAATATGTATTAATTGATTTAGGTTGTGCACACTTACATACTTATAACTGATAATATTTGGAGTGGATAACAGATACATAGTACTGTGAGAGTTTATTTCTTAGGGATTGATATGAAATAATATATTACATTGTTGCTTAAAGAACATACAACTTTGCTAGTTTCCCATATTACTCTTAAATCTTTAGATATTAAATCGTTATTTTTGGTAATAAGTTCATCTAGCTCATTTTGTTTGAGAATATTAGAATGCAATATTCCATTTTTACAGTATTCGAGAGAGTCTTGTAAGTCAGTTATTCTAATGTAAAGGTAGTTTACAATTATGTAAAGTTCGTTCAGGTGAATCTGATGTTCGTCTTTATTTAAAGAATTCATTTTAGTGTTAGTTTTTCGTTATTTTCGTTTAGTATCTTAATGTCTTGTTGAAATGTTTTTATTAGATTTTTGTTAATGTTAAGATTGTAATGTGATTGGTGATGTTTGTAGGTAGCTTGTAGCGTGAGCGTTTTAGCGAAAAGGGCTTGAATGTTTGTTTGAAATAGAATATAAGAATATAATCAAGAAAGCACCACTGATTATAAAATATATATATTTTCTAACTGAATTTAAATAGCTTTATAATATCACAGCGATTAAGTATAAATCAATTAATTAATCTAGATTAAATGCTAAACTCTTATGTTTTAACTTATAACTGGCATTGATACTAAGAGAGCAATTCCTGAAGTGTTCTGGCTTTCTGAAGTAGAATGCCTGTATGGTTTGAAGGCTGAGTTAAGACTATCTACTCTTTACTCTTTTAAAGCTGATGGCTCTCTTCTTTGGAATTGCTCTCTCTCTCGCGGGGGAATTCTCTTATACAAAAGAGTTACCCTAACGGGATTTAGTGCCTTTGTTTTCTTAATAGCAATGACCAGATTTAATATACCTGGTTCTAAAATACACACTTTTTGAAGGTAAATTCACAGCACTAAAATAATTATAAAATATTAACAAAAATACAATTTTGGATACTATAAAATATTCAGAAACTTTAAACTATTATTTTTCGATTTTGTTCTTCCACTACAAGATCCTTTTCAATATTATGTTCAATATGCCGCGAGTTTTGTTCTAAGCAGTTAATAACCTTGTCGTATTTTTCTTTATCACTAGCGTCCATATTTCCTGTTAACCAATTAATAGCAGTTCCCAGCCCGTTTATGAGTCCTCTTTTAGTTCGTTTGTGTTTATTATTTATTGTTTGTAGTTTTTGTTGGGCTAGGTTTAATAATTTATAAGTTATAGTTTTGGTCGAGACATTAGGAAATGATTCGATTTGATTTCTAGTTGTTTGTAATTCACTATCACTAATGATATTAGAGTAGTTTACAAAGTGGATTGTAGTAAAGTAGTCTTTTATTAAGTATGAGTTTTGTCCTTTTAGTGGTACCATACCTGGGGCGTTAGTTATGTCTGTTATTTGATATCCTTTAACTAATGTCCATGTCAGTATTATTAGTATTTCTGTCTGCATCTGCAACAGAGATTCTTTCTTTGTCTTTGTATGTCGTCTTTATGTACCGTAATTTGCTTATGCTTTCTTGAGATGTCTTTAAGTTTTACTACTGGTTTGTATTTGTTTTCGTCTTTAGTTCTAGTGTTTCTTTTGCTGTATGTGATTTCTGGTATTTCTGGGTCTTCCCGATTTTCGTTAAGTGTTTCGGTTCTGGTTTCTTTTTCTTTAATGATTTTATTTCTCATTAGTCCATGCAGTAAGTCTAGTTCATTCTTATGTTTATTTATTAATTCGGTTTGTAAAATTTCATCATAATTACTTATGTCATTGTTTTTGATACCGTATGTTATCTCGTTAGGGGTCATTTTTGAAGTTTGGTTAATGGTATTGTTTAAGGGCTGAGTCGCTAAATGTAATTGTTTTTCTAGAGATTCTACCTTATGAGTGTTTTGTAAGGTCCTGATTAATTCAATTAGAGTGGAATGTGCTCTATTTAGAAGTCCTAATGAGTTCGAATGATTGGGGGTCGTGTAGTTTTCGTGTATGTTATAAAGTTTTAATAATTCTTTTACAATATTATTATTATTATATTCCTTTCCATTATCCATTATGATTTCTTTAGGTGTTTGAAATATTGATAAATATTTGATTATAATATTGGCAATATTTATTGCGTTGATTTGGTTAGTTATTCTCGAAGTTAACCTTTTGGAAAAAGTCTCTATAATTGTAATTATATATTTCTGTTTGTAAAGTAAAGTGTCTATCATGATAGTCTCGAATGGTTTGTTAGGTGTTGGTGTTATTTGAAATTTTGTGTTAATGGGTTTTCTATCGTATTTTACTTCTCTACATACATCGCATTTGTTTATAAAGTCCGTTATTAACATCTCTAAGCTGCCGCGATGGATATTTTTTCCAATATGATAGTTGTTTATTATTTCTTTTTGTTCATCTTCATCTTCTATGTCCAGGCATTTTAAAGAATATTTCTTTATCTTTATTAAGTTTGTTAGCTCTTCGATTTCTTTGGAAAATATTTTAAATACATTTTCGTATTCTTGTTTAAGACTTAATATTTTTGTTTCAAAATATACTCCGTATGTTTTGTTTGGTTCCAAATATTCGATTAGTTCTTCTCTCAGTTTCTCGATGTTTTTATTTATTTGTAAGTCAATAATAGTTTTATTCTTAAATTTTTTTATAATTTTTGGTTTTCCATTCCCTGGTTCTATATGAATTTGTCTCTTCTCTACGTTTACTGGTTTTTCCTTTTCCATTATGTGTATAATATCATTTGAGGAATCCTGTGAGTGTATAGTCGCCATATCGGTTTCGTTTTCTTGTAGTATTTCATTAATAATTTCTTGTTCTTCTGAATTTATCGAGTGCAAATAGATTGTCTAGTATTTGATCGAGTTCGTCATTTTCCAAAATATTAAGTGTGTTTTCTATTGGGTTACGTGATAGCGCGTCTGCTACATAGTTCGTTTTTCCTTGGATATGTTTTATTTCGAATTCGAAGTCGCTTAACTGGAATATCCATTTCATTAGTCTTGCATTCGTATTTTTCATAGTAAACGTTTGTGATCTGTATGTATTTCGAATCTTTTGCCGTATAAGTAAGGTTTAAAGTGATTGCAAGCCCACACGATTGCTGAATACTTTTGTTCTGTAGTAGAAAGTGTTCTAGAAGCGAAAGAAATAGGGTGATCTCTCCCTTCTGAAGATTGGGAAAGCACCGCTCCCATGCATAGTTACTAGCGTCAGTGGTGCGTAAAGGGTAAACTGAAATTTGGGAATAGTAAGATTGGAGCATTAATGATTAGTTCTTTTAAATTTTCGAAGGCTTCATTAAATTTGGGGTCTTTATGATTAATATTTTCATCTTTCTTTAAGGCATTGGTCAGGGGTTTGGCTATGTTCGCGTATCCTTGTATAAATTTCCTATAATAGCCCGTTAATCCTAGGAATTGTTTTACCTGTTTTTGAGTTTTAGGTATTGGAAATTCTTTAATAGCAGTTATTTTTAAAGGGTTTGGTTTGATTCCTTCTGGCGTCAGGATATGTCCTAAAAATAATAGTTCGGTTTTCAGAAATTCGACTTTATCCAATTGAATTGATAATTGGTGTTTAGAAAGTTTTTGGAATAAGGTTTCTAAATGTTTATAGTGCTCTTCTTTGGTTCTGGAATAGACTACGATGTCATCCATGTAGACTAGCATGTTAGGGGTGTTTGAGAGCATAGCGTTCATAGCTCTTTGGAAGGTTGGGGGGGGGTTTACATAATTCGAAAGCCATTCTCAGAAATTCGTAATGTCCCGTATCTGGACTAAATGCAGTTTTGCAAATATCTTCTGGTTCCATTTCTATTTGGTGGAAACCAGATGCTAGATCTATTATGGAGAAAAATTTTGATCCTTATAGCTTGTTTAAAAGATCTTCAATGTTGGGTAATGGGAATTTATCTAAAATATTTCTTGGTTTAGTTTTCTATAATCGATAACCATTCTTATTTTCTTTTTGCCGCTCGCGTCGGGTTTCTTTGCTACAACCCAAATAGGTGAGTTATATGGGGAGTTACTTTCACGAATGATGCCGTTTTTTAATAATGTTTCTATTTCCTCATTTACTTGTTCCTTAAATTGCTGTGGGTATCTGTAATTTTGACTGTAAATTGGCCTGTCCGTTTTTAATTTGATTCTGTGTTTTAATAGATTGGTGCTTTTCAAATTATCTTTTTCTTCTTTAATTTTGTTGGGATATCTACTTATAATTTCGGATATCGTTTCCTTTTCGTCTTGAGACATATGTTCCGTTCGTATTAATTCTTTTACCTTTTCTTTATCATTTAGTTCAATCTTGTATACAATTTTTTCTTTATTTACTTCTTTTGGTACATTTTCTTTAGTTCCGCTTTTTTTCATTATTTTATTTTCTTTTATTGTTATGTTATCTTTTAAATTAATTTCGTTCTCTTTAACATTTATTTTCATATTTATTTCTTTCATTGTTTCAAATCCTAACAACATATCGAAGGTTTTACTAAAAGGGTAGACATAAAATTTAATTTTCGTTTCATCATTAAACCCAAATAGTGGAGCTAGGTCTAATTCGATTGAACTATTGCCATTTTCGCGTCTCGTTGAGTTACAATTATGAATTCTTCGGATTTAATTTTAATTCCTACCGGTATGGAATTTGGATGTATGTAATTTTTGGTTGAGCCCGTGTCGATTAGCCAAGTTTTTCCCGTTAGATCCTTAAAGTGTGGCAGTTCGGTATTGGTTAAATTTATTCTAAATTCGGCGGTCTCCCGCTGTTCGTGCCTAAGTATAAAAAATGATCGAGCTTATTTTCTAATTGTTCAATTTTATTTTGCATCTTGTTCTTATTTTGCATCAATCTTATTATGTCTTCGTCAACATGTTTTGTATGAAAATTATTGTGTTGGTTACTTCCTATTGTTCTCATAGAGACAGTGTTTTGTGAAGTGTGTTTTTGAGGAGTTTCAAATTTTTGTGTATCTTGCCAGCTTTGTCTAGGTGTGTTCTGTCGATATTCGTTAAAGTTTGGTCTTTGGTAGTAATATTGTCTGTATTCTTGTCTAGGTTGTTCATAGTGGTTGTTAAAATTATTGTGGGATCGATATGTTTCGCGTGGTGGTTTAAAATTTCTTTGTGGTTTAAAGTCTTGTCTATAGTTGTAATTTCTGAAATCGGTTTCTTGTTTAGTACGTGGGTATATTTGTTCGACTAAGTCTGAATTATCGTTGTTTAGTGTGTTTATAATTGTATTTAGGTTGTCTACTATTATGTGTCGGAAACTGTCTTGTATTCTAGGGTGAAGATGAGATAGTGCATATTTTGCTACTTCCCTTTCGGCTTTACGCATTTCTACATCTTTGTCAGGTCCGTTGTCTATCCGTATCCTAGCTAGTATTAGTGTCTTTTGATGTTGTACTCGTCTTAGGAAATCGTAGGGGTGCTCCTGTGAGTTAGGTTTCATATTAAATAGGTTTAATTTAAGTTGTTCAGTAGTCCTAGAGTCTTTGAATTGATTTTTCAAACGTTCTAAAAGGTCTGTTACAGAGGTGAAGTCTTGTTCGTACAAGCATTGTCTGGGTGTCCCTACAAGTCTTAGTTGTACTTCCTCTAGTAGTATTAAATGGTTTTGCAGTCGTTGGGGATTATTATCTCTACAAAATGAGTTAAATAGATTTTCTACCTTATTTGTGAATATTACGAGTTCAGATGGGTTACCGTCAAAGGTGGGTATTCTTTTATAAAACTCTTTGGTTAAATTTAGTGCCATGCTGTCTGTGGTAATATTATTTTGACTAGTGCTTAAATTGTTTAATAAAGAGCTAAGCTCATCAATTTGTATAACCATATAAATAAAGATTTTTACACCTCGGATGTTGCCTCAGCTTTCTGTGGTTTCCCAATTCCTGTTGCTATTTCCTCGGAATTTCCTGTAAACCTTCAGTGCTACTTGAGTTGTTGTCCAAGGGTGACTGTTCTTCAAAATACGAAGTTAACTTGGATGAGAGACTTATCGCCTTGTGTTTTGAGTAGTTCTTCAATAATAAAAAGTCCGACTTGAAATTAACTATTGAAATAGAACTTATCGCTTTCAAGTCCTGTTCGGGCGCCAATTAAAGAACTGAAATTTAATAAGTCACAAAAAAAAGACTTTATTTAAAATGAACACAGTGTACAGTTACATATAGACGGTATACTATTTCTCTCTTCTAATAATTTGGGATGCCCTTTTATATAATTTGTGGCAGGATATTTACATATATAATATCACAGAAGATATGATATAGCTATCAAACAATATTCATACATGATATTCCCTATCTTGTACTTAATTAGATAGATACTTTAATCTTATGGGAATATTACACAAAACATTCTCTTTTTGTGGTGAAGGGTTAGGTGACGTCATAACTGACGGATAAAATACCAGATGTTATCCAGCAATGCGATCCATTCACATATTCAACATTTTCCTTTAATTAGCTATATCGACCCCACAACTTATTTGAAATATTTTCCATAAAAAATCTTTTTGGAAGTACTGGGAACGATGTGACATAAAGCTTTCTTATAAAATGGCATTTATTTATAATGTACGATTCCTCAACTTATTTACCAATAAGAGTAATTATATGTTTTTCATAAATTCTAGTTTGAAGAAAATTTGTTTCGATTAACAAATTTTCACATGGATTTTAAATTTTCCTATTTTCTATTAAATTATTTGAAGTCAGGCTCCATTTTTTAAAATAAGTATATTAGGTAATAACGGTTCTCTGTTTAGTGTTCTCATAGGAAAAATAAAATTTCAGTGTAATATTCCACAACGCATCTGGAATGATGTTATTTCCAGGATATCTAGACATATTTAATTTAAATATTACAATGTGTCATTAAATAAATCTTGAGAAATACTCATAGAATTGTATGCTAATATTACTTACATGATGCTTACAGTTGTATAGACGTAGATGAATGCAGTTTTACAACCTATCCAGTATGCAGTCAAACGTGTAATAATACTGTTGGTTCTTATATATGCGGATGTCACAAAGGTTACAATTTACGTCCGGACGGTGTAAGTTGCAAAGCACGGGGTGCACCTGCCAGTCTCTTGTTTGCAAATCGCATAGATATTAGACAGGTAAATATAGCCTTCTTTATACCAACTTTATAAGTATAAACTTCAACTTCACAAACAGTATAAACAAATTTAAAGAGTTCCTATTTGATTGATAGCAATTTTATAAAAAAATAGTTTTTTTTTTAATTTAAGGCGCGTCAACATCTGTGGTCATTTACACCTGGAGCCTTCTCAGTGCACTACCGGTCTCAGGACAGTGTTCTTTCGTTACAGACAACACTGCCATCACCAGACAATGGTCTGTAGAGGCTTCTAGAAAGAGAATATCTAAGGGTAGCACGGCTGGATTCGAACCCGGAATCTCCGCTTTGCTAGTCACTCACGCTACCACTGAGCTAATCCCTTCCCCATCATTTTATTAGATATAACTTCACATTTTCCATTTTATTACTGTATAAATTAACTTATCGTGGTTATTTATATCATGGAGTTAACATCTATATTCTTCATTATTTTGGTTCCCTATTTTATTATTATAAGCAATTATTAAGCAAGGAATAGCAAGGATTAAGTTTTAAGTTATTACAATAGCAATTATTAAGTTTTAAGTTATTACAATAGCAATTATTAAGTTTTTAAATTATTAAGCAAGGAATCTATTATATAAGCAAGGAATAGCTGTGAGGGGTCTCGTCTCCGGGGCTGGTAACCGGACAATCCTTCACTAGGCTGAAGGGAGACTTGTAAATTAATATTGTAGATAAAAGGATTAGGTGAATTGTAAATTAAGAGAGGGTACGCTGGCATCCAACTGCTCTTTTCAGAGCGAGGGCTTGGCCAATTCAGCCTTTGCCCGCTTTAAATATTGTACATATGTATATAGCGCAATTTTATTTATTTATTTATTTTATTGGATTGATTTTTATCATAGTCAAACCATTTATATTTATTATTAGTGACTCTCAAACCTAGTTTAACATATTAGGGTACTTCCTAATTATAACTGTGGGTATTTGTAGAACGAGAATGAATGTTAGTGCTGAGGAGAGAAGTTTCGAGGTGGGGCAAAAAGTATGGGTGATTAGAACGGGGGGGGTTCGTAGTAAATATAGTGGGAGGTAAAAGTATAAAACGTACGCGTACGAGTATATCTAGTGTTACTTATATACTCGTACGGGTTAAGCAAGTATGTCTAGCAAGAAAATGTCTAAGTGTGAAGGTCATCAGGCCGGACCGTCTGGTGCAGGTTCCGACAAGCAGGTTCAACGATCACGCCAGCGTGCGTCATCGTCGTTTGGATGTACAGAAGTGTTCACGTCGAAATGTTTTAAAATACATTACAAAGGAGGACGAAGAATATTTAACTAATTGTCGTATTTCGGAATTGTCTTTACTTGCTCAATGTTTTCATTATTTTAAAATTATGCAAACGTTTCAGTTTTCTCACCCATTTATTATCGAGCACAGAAATAATTATAAATTCTTAATGAATATGTATGAGGAGGTTCGTAGTAAAACAAAAATAGGATATTCATATATTTATCCCGAAATTAGAGTGGACATTGATTGGGCTTCTGAAGTTTATGATTGGTGGGATAGTTATGTCACCACTAAATATTATTATAAGAAGAAGCATTTATATCTTTATGGTCCTTCTAATGTTGGGAAAAGTACGTTAGTTAAACAACTTGTGTTTGGCCTTGGGGAATTAGTTTTCTATGCGCCAAGCATTAAGTTAAGTTTTCCATTCGATTTATTCAATTGTACTCAGCGGTGTATAGTTTTTGAGGAATTCAATCTTCAAAATTGGGATTTTGATTTTATCAAAAAATTATTAGCTGGTGATTACGTAACATTAAATCGTAAATATTGTGATAACAAACGCTACAGGAATGAATATCCTATTGTAATGGTTTCCAACTATCTTCCTTGTACATCTGCGGAATTTCAGAACAGAGTAAGGGTAGTATATGCGCATTCTTTCTGGTTGCAGGTCCCCGTAGATACTCATATTACTGGTACTGAGGATGCCTTTTATGTACCGTCGTCGCCGATATCCTCGGACATATTATCGTCACCGGTTTTATCGTCTTCGTAGAGGTATAAATAAAAATAAGGTTCACACTACTTTATGTACTACGTTCGCAGCTGTGCTCGAGTAAGCGGGTGTTTGCAGGATCATCATCATTTTAAACATTTGAATGTACTAAATTATGATTGTAACAATGATAGTAGCATTTTAACAGGTTACAGTAAATTATTTGGTAAAGCTCGATTATTGTCAGTTTTATGGATAATTGATTTGTTTGATATACATCATGTTAG
Source organism: Triatoma infestans (assembly GCA_011037195.1). NCBI lineage: Eukaryota > Metazoa > Arthropoda > Insecta > Hemiptera > Reduviidae > Triatoma > Triatoma infestans. The sequence goes on along the minus strand of JAAEAF010006277.1, from coordinate 17,090 downwards.
ACATCTTAATACTGGTCAAAGTAAAAATGTGTTTGATAAATTAAGCGGGTACTATAATAGTAAATATAACGAGGAGAAATTGGATGGAGCAACTTATCACTTTAACAAAGATATTACTCAAAATGATTTGTCCGCTGATGGTCCTAATTTTTTTGAATATTTTTATGATAACGGTTATATTAAGGATGATGTTACGAAGACGACATGGAATCCGCCGAAAACTAAAGATGTGGGTGAGACAACTGTTGCACATTTTAAAAAGAGAAATGTTAAACGTTCTACGCGTGTTAGACTTAAATGGAATCCGAAAAGGGTCCTGTGCAGGAAGTTTCCTCCCTGGTGAACGGCTCTGGCACCTGCGCTAATAACTCCAGTACAAAGACCACAAGCCTATGTTTCTGTCGAATGGGTCGAAGACTCTGGCATCGTTAAAGGGAAACTGTTCCGGTCAATGATGTTTTACCATGTATCTCCAACAGGGGAACCTGTGTCAATAAAAATAAGGACGTGGCGCAAACGGTTATCGCTGGCGTCACTCTCGATCGCGAAATAGTAACCTTCCAATAAAGGAACCTTCCAAATGATTGTATACGTGCAGATAACGACCCCAACGAGAACTCCGGGCGTAGGATTTGCGATATGTGTAAGCTCTCTTTCAAAAATGAAAGGGGTCTACGCACGCATATCGCTAAGAAACATCCAGTTCAAGCTAACACACTTAAACGCCAGGATTCTCCCTAATCTTAGTAGTAAGGTATCAACACCCCTGGTTTCAACCAAGAATGATATTAACAATTGGTCTGCTACGTTTAAAGAAATCCTGAAAGGTTGTGGGCAGTCGCTGGAAAGTTTCAAACCCGATGGGTTGGACTCGTCTATGGATGGCTTTCTCAAATTCCTTTGTAATGCTAATTATCAGCTTCCCGGCCCTAAACATCCTGCCATTCGTTATTTTAAATTGCGGCAAAAAAACAAAACATCAATGAATGGAAAAGGTGCCAGTACTGTGTCTAATCCGCAGAGGTCCAATAAAGCACTGAGAGAGAGAAGGAGAGAGCAGTTCCACGAACTAGCACAATACAATTATTATAACCGTCGAAAGAAGGTGGTTCAAACTATCATGAATTCAGACGCACCTAAACAGTGTCCATTGATGTTCCAAAAATAGAAGCCCCCTAAAAGCGTTTTCGGATTGAAAATGAAAACCTACTTGGGAATTATGTTGCCTCCCCATCACGCCCTAATATGATGACAGTTAGTCTGGAAAATGCCCACAGTGCGATAAAGTCTACCTCACTGGATACTTCAGCTGGTCCTGATGGAGTGCTGATTAGAACTGTGAGAACTTTGGATGTGGCGCATATTATAAGAACCATTATAGACATTTTTCAAAAGTCCTCCTACGTTCCTAAATCTCTTCTGGTGAATACTGGTGAATAAAGGAAATGGATTCGCAACTGATATATCGTCATGAAGACCAATTTCTATATTCTCCATATCCGTCGTATAATAGAGAAGGTGGGTTTTGGACGCAGAATTAAGGTCGCAGATTTCATTTCACCCGTGTCAACAGGGTTTTGTCAGAAGATTACCGGGATGTCAGGTGAACTCAAGGATAGTAGATTCAGTCCTGAAAGATGCTCGAATAAGAAAGCTAATGGCACGGTTGCGTTTCTCGATGTTAGTGCTTTTGACACTGTTGGACACCAGCACATCATTCAAGTACTTAAGGCGAGAGGGATATCCTGGGAACCCTTAAACTTGGTTTCTTCCTTGTTGTGCCTGACTGTCAGTATAGGGCCCAAAAAATCAGGTTCTATCGAGGTTCATAGAGGTGTGCCCGGGGGGCCCGCTCTCGCCTACTCTCTTCAATCTCTCCATAGATCATTTGTACAGAGAGATTTGCGACACTGATCTGGCGAACCAATTTGGTTATAGACTTGATTTTTCTGAACATCCGATAATTCTAACGGGATTACGGCATGTAGTGCGAAGGCAGCCGAAAGAATAGTTGACACGGTTCGCCGAACGTTAAAAGAAATTGGTTTGAAAGTGAATCCGGTTAAGAGCACGGCAATAGTAGTGGAGAATGGATTACTGCAACACAAAACTCTAACATTGGAGGATGGAGATCTAATTCCATCTATAGAGGACGGTGAAATAATTAAATATTTGGGTTGTACCTCTTCGGATGAACTCATCTTTAAAGAAAGTGCCGTTCAGAAACTAAACAATAATATGGACAAGCTGTCAGTCAGTAGTCTTTTGAAATCCGACCAGAAACTGAACGTAATTAATCAATATCTATTACCTATCTTTGCTCGCATACCCCTTGCAAATGGCTCCCTTAATTAAACTGAGTCCGGAATTGCTTGGGGGTGTTGATGTTATTATAAGACGTAGTGTGAAGGCATTGGTAGGCTTACCTGCCAACACTTCAACTGCAATGCTTTATTTTCCACTCAATTCCGGGGACTCGGATTATTACGGTATGATAACACTGGTCTCTTGCACAAAAGCTAGCGAGAATTGAGGATCCACTTTTCCAATCTACCTTTGACTTCACCAAGGAAGTGCAGGAATTTAAGGTTCGTCTGAGTCCCATTATTGCAAATCAGGACGAAATGCCATCTGTAAGGCACCTGCGACGCTTCCTAAGAGAAGCGGCCTTTGAAGAATGGACCAAATGTAAGTGGCAGGGTATCGGTGTTTGCCACTTTAAAGATACTCCGAAGGCAACAATTTCGTCTGTGAGAAAAAATTGCTTTCGGGTTCCGAGTGGACAAGCGCCATAAAGCTCAACATTAATTACGCGCCTCTCGAGTTGGTGACCGGTTCTTGGGGAATGCTGGACCCCTCTGCCACAAGTGTGGCAGAGAGAATGATACTCCGGCCATGTTCTGGCATTGTCCAAATATTATGCTCCTTGTGACGCGGCGCCATCACCGAGTTAAGCACACATTAATGGACTTATTAAGCGAAAAGGGTTTTACCTGCCACGAAAAAGTATATGGTGTCGATACTGACAGTGCTCAAGGTACGCCGATATTATTGCCTTTGCCGAGAATGGGAAATCAGAATGATCCTGGATCCCACAATTGACTGACAAACGACTGTGATCAGGCAAGTAAGGTGGATTTGGAGAAAAAAGCCATATAAATGAAAAGTGCATTCCTTATTATAAAGAAAAATTTAGAGAGCAATATGGCGATAGGGATTACACTGTTCACGGCCTGTGGTTTGGGGCAAGAGGTACTATCCCGCAGACAACTCGAGGCTTTCTGGACGAGGTCGGTGTGACCCATCTAAATTACAAGTCTAGTAGAGTCAATTATTATAGACTCAGTAGGCATCATATATATAGTTATTAATTTCCTTGTTTTTTCTTTCTGTTTACTTTTCTCTTCCTTCGTGACTTTTGATATTTTATGTTCCCGTATCAAAAAATTGTTTTATTTATATTGCTCGTTGCGATACGCTTGCAGTACCCTTCCTTTCTTTCTCTATTTTTTATTTTTATTATATACGTAATGTTTTCTTGGGATAGATCAGAATGCTGTGTTTTTGCACCTCAACAAAGGTGAGCAGCCCCTTTTTATTGTAAGTCCATTCAATAAAACGTTTTGTCTTCTTCTCTGGTTCACAACTTTTGAAAATTGGCTGCATCGTTATTATATAAAGCTATCCTCTAATAAATTTTTTCACTATAGTAAATTTATTAAAAATTTGGAGATTCGTAAACTTTTTTTTGTTATTAGTAACTTCTATTATTTAATAGAATGGAGATTATTGGGATTCATACCTATAGCTAATTTAAGAATAAAAATTACATATGTACATATATTAGCACGAAACGTCATAATCTTTAGATTTCTTTCTTTAATCCTTATATTTTTGCATTTATCCCATTTCTGTTTGTTGATGACTGACTGCCTTACCATAAATGAAAACAATTTTTTTTGTCAGCCAGGGAAGGGATTAGCTCAGTGGTAGCGTGCTGGACTAGCAACGCGGAGATCACGGGTTCGAATCCAGCCGTGCTACCCTTAGATTTTCTCTTCCTAGGAGCTCCTACAGCTCACTGTTCGGTGATGGACAGTGTTGTCTGTTACGGGAGAACACTGTCCGGAGGCCGGCAGTGCACTGAGAAGTCTCCGGACGCAAATGACCACAGATGTTGAGGCGCCTTAAATAATTAAAAAAAAAAAACTTTTTTTTTTATAAACATGTATCTGGTCTATTTTGAGAAATGATTCTATCAACTATAGTAAATAATATTACTCTGCCATGTATGTATAATGTATATTCTTTATACCATGCATAACTTTGATTTTATTCTTTTTGTATAAAATATATATTAATATTCTGCAATTATAAAAATGCATCCTAAACTGTTGTACTTATATTTTGTTCGTATCTACTTTCTACTATTGCTGGTTAGAGGAAGGACTGTGATCGTATAAAATTTTCGATCGAGTTTTCACCGGAAATAATGTTTAGAGGCCCCTGAGTCGAAAAAAGTGGTTTTTAGAAATTGCCTAATACGTGTGTGAGACATGATCAGCACAACTAAAAAGCAAAAATCACTAAGATCAAATTTGATACTTAGTTTATGTGCTACCATGGGAACCGACAATAAGTTTTAAAGTGAAAGGATTTTTCAGTTTTTTGCGATTTTCTCCTAAAACACTTTTAACCGACTTCAAAGGACCATTGACGTTGTGGACCTTTCAAAATACAATACATTCAACCGATTTTCAAGCTCCAACGATTTTCTTTAAACTTTAAACACCATATATGTATTGCTCTGACTTTTTTTTTAAATTTAAGGCGCGTCAACATCTATTGGTCATTGGCGCCTGGAGCCTTCTCGGTGCACTGCCGGCCACCGGACAGTGCTCTGTCGGCTAAGACTTTTATTTGAAACATTTTGGGGAAAATTCATTTAAGACGGGTTTTGTGGTAGGACTGGTATTACGCTTTCATCTAAAGTTTCCATTTTGGTTTATTATATAGTTGCCAAAATTCCGAGTTGGGCGAAAATCGATTAATCAGAAGTGCAACTTTAATGAACAGTTTTTTGTGACTTTCTACATAAAGACACCACGGCTTTATTGAACACATTTGTTTGAAACATTTCTCCGAGTAAATCCATTGAATGGTGATTTTGGGAGAGGAATAAGGTTAGCTTTCTTCTAAAGTTACATTTAAGTTTATTATAGGACTCTCTCATTTATACAATATTAAATGGAATCAATGTATCGCCAAAGTGCCGAATTTGAAGAAAATCGGGTAACTTATTATGTAGGTATGACTTATTGAGTATTTTCAATTTTCTGCGATTTTCTCCAAAAAGATACCATCGGGTTCATTAAACACAGGATACGAACTATACATGCCACGCTACCCCGCAGCAAAGGGAACGCTTATCGCGGCCAGACTAGCTCACAGAAGACGGCTGGATTCTGCAGATTAACCTCTATTAAAAAAAAATTGGAAAAGAAAGAAAAGGAGGAAAATCTGTTAGGACAGTTATAATAGGAACTAGGGAAATCAGTATACAATGATGGTAATTACATTGGCATGGCGGAATAAAAAAGCAACAAGGAAAATAAATATATAATAAAAAAAATAAGCCGATAAAATAAAAGGAATGAGGCACGAGGAAGAGTAATTAATAATCGTTAAAGGAAAAAAAAAAGTATGCATGGGATCGGATTTGAACTTATAATTCTCTGCTGCCAAGCCGTCGCTGTACCACTCTGCCACACAAGTGACCGTTAGCTAGTTCTAGGTTACTATTCTGTTACTAGTAACACTATTTTAATAACCATGTTCATTCTGATACCTTAGCTATTTCAAAATATAACACAAGTTTTTGTTTTACAAATTATTTTTAATAGAACATATAATCCATGTACAATAATTACAATAAAAAAAAGGCACCAACACCAGGCCTGGTTTGCTTTTTTAATAGCCACAAAAAAAAAGAAGCAAATTAATAATACATTCATTAAATCTAACCTAACGATTAAACAGAAATGAAACAGAAACAGAAAGATTTTAAACACAAATTAATGAACTAAAAAAAAAAAAAAAACTATATTACAATCGATTGAATTCTTTGTCCCTCAAAGTATAAATAAATGAACTAAAAAAATTTACTTCCATGCCAACCAAAAAAAAGAAATTAAAAAACATATTTAGCTGCACCACATATCTGTCAGGACTTATCTTAATTTTCCAATGGCTCCTGGAAACTGCTTTTCCTCCGTCCCTCTGTGTACTTTTCCGGCTTCCTCCAAACTTCACCTGGAATCGTTGAAAGAGAGTGCTACCGTGAGGTGTGAAGAGAAATGAAAATCCGACGATCATCGTTTAGTCGTTGTCTGACTACCTTTCTTCTCAAAGTAAAAAGAAAATTCCACCACTTGGTTTAGCTTCACGAGTACAACAACATCAGTGTCCACTTAACCTTCCTCTCTCTTTCGCAGTGTTGCCACAGCAGTCTCGTAACCATTCATTCCCTAATCCTACTGCTTAATAATTAAATCCTAATCCTAACAAAATACTACTAAATATTAGCACTAAACATAGCATAACTTAAAATTAAAATTACCAACTAGTTAAATCTAATTATTAAATGCTAATTTATTCTAACTACTTAACCTAAGAACTAGCCTAACGATTTACTATCTAACGGAGACCACGATAGCTGCGGGAAGTAAAAGAAAGGAAGGGGTTGGACGAAAGAGGAAATTAGTCTGTTTTTTTCTCTCTTAAATTTTACACGTAATATTTCTCCCCTATTCTTGCCCCCCCCAAAAGGAAAACAGAAAAAAGTTCTGAACCTGTGGTCGCTACGAATGTTCTGAAAAGTATTGTGTTGGAGATCTTAAACGTCTGGGAGAGGTTTCAAATCTTTAGATGCCACATCCCCAAACTGTGGTCTGTCTCGTCTTCCAGTTCATAGGTATTGGATAGTTTTTTCCGTACCTTGCACTGAACATACATGGGAGCCAGTTTAGTGGAGAAGTTCCAAGATGCGTCCATAGAACGATATTCTTCTTCCAGACAGTTTGACCTTCTTTGTAGGTTACGTCCCTTCTTCTAAGGTTGTAAGTATTCTTTGCCATCTCATAGGCCTCCTTAAGTTTAGATTCTACCTGTTCCCAAACTTCCCGTAATTGTTGCAGTCGTAAAGCTGTAGAGTCTCGATTCTCGGCTTCGGGTATTTCTTCTGAAGACTGAATTGGTGGATACTGCTGTCCGAAGATCTTCAGCTCCCTTCCAAAATTGAGATATACCGGAGAATATCCGGTAACTTCATGAGTAGCTGTCCTGATGGCGAATGAAATTTTTTGCAGTTCCTTATCCCACGTCTTTTGACCACCTTTGATATAGGATCTTATCGCAGTTTTCACCACTCGGTTCACTCGTTCCATAGGATTACTTTGTGGGTGGTAGTATGGCGTGCGAGTCTTTTCGACTCCGTAGATCTTCATAAGGTTCTGAAATTGGGCGCAACAACCTGGGACCCATTATCAGTTATCATCCTTTTTGGAGCACCATAAATTAGAAATACTTGATCTTCGATAAATTTAGTAACGCTTCTAGACGTGGCCTGACGCATGGGATGTAGCAGAACATACTTCGAGAAATAGTCGCAGACCACCAAAACGAACTTATTCTGCTGTGAACTACGAGGTAACGGTCCCATGATGTCTGCCGTGACAATTTGCCAGGGTTGCGAAACTTTTCGCTGGCCCCATAGAATACTCCAGGGCTGCTTTGTCCTGGTTTATTTTCTAAACAGATTGGGCAGCTCCTGACATACCGTGCGTATCAGAAGCCATACTAGGCCAGTAATATGTCCTCTTCAGCCTGTTTATTGTTTCAAATATACCCAAGTGTACCGCTGTAGGATGGTCATGGCATTCCTCTACTTTTCTTCTTTGAAGTTTTGGAACGACGAACTTCCATGGATCCTCAGTCTCTAGGGGATCTCTCGTATTCCGAACACATTTCTTCAATGTACCATCACAAACGTTCCATAGGGGGTAATTATCAGGATCGCTCTCCACTCTCACTTTCATCTTCTCGTACCAGATGTCAGATCCTGTACTGTTACAGTCTATGGTATGAACCAAGCCTTCATTTATCCGCGAGAGAGCGTCGGCTGCCTTATTTAGCTTCCCCGGACGTGTATGACATTGAAACCATATTCCTGCATCTTTAACGTCCACCTACCAAGTCTTCCTGAAGGGTCTTTTGAATTCTGAAGCCACTGAAGAGCACTATGGTCAGTGATGACCGTAAATTGGGCTCCTTCTAAATAAGGTCTGAACTTCTTAATTGTCCATAGCACACTTAAATGCTCTAGTGCAGTAGCTGAGAATTTTTTCTCATTTTTCATCAGAGACCGACTAGTGTAGGCAATCGGCCTCTCACCGTCATCAAATTCCTGGGATAGGATTGCTCCAAGTCCTATTGCGGAAGCGTCTGTTTGCAGAACAAACGGCCTACTAAAATCGGGGCACGTGAGGATGGGCGCAGATACTAGTCGTTCTGAATCTCTCTCAGGGCCTTTTCTTGAGATTCCTCCCACTTGAACTTGCGGTTCTTCTTTAAAAGGTCGGTTAGCGGTGCTACTATGCTCGGAAAAACTCGGGAACAAATCTCTGGTACCAACTGGCAAGTTTTATTAATCGTCTAACCTGTTTTACAGTTGTCGGAGTTGGGAAGTTCAATATCGCTTCTACTTTTTCCGGATCAACTCCTAGCCCGTTCTCATTGACGATGTATCCCAGTACTTAAGTTCTGGACGACAAAATTGACATTTGTCCCAAGAAAGGGTCAGGCCTGCCGCTCTCAATCTTTGCAGGACTTTTGCAGAACTTCAATATGTTTCTGGAAAGTTGGAGTCACGATTATTATCATCCTAATAGCTGAATACATATGGTTCCAATTTCGGTCCAAGGGCGTTGTCAATTAATCTCTGCCACGTTGCTATCAATTATGGAGACCGAAGGGCATTCTGCAAAACTGGAAAAGGCCTCTATTGGGAACAGAGAACGCTGTACGCTTTCTGCTCCGGCTCTCTAATGGCACTTGCCAATATGCGCTTTTTATATCCAACGATGTTAGATACCTACCATTGCGCAAACGGTCTAAAGTAGCAGAAACATAAGGGAGGGAGTAGGCGTCCCTTTTTGTTATTTTAGTCACCTCCCGAAAATCAACACAAAACCTGTAGGTACCGTCCTTTTTCTTCACCATGACTATTGGGGACGACCAGGCGCTATTAGAAGGTTCTACTATTTTCTCCTCTAGCATCTTGTCCAGCTCTTCGACTATAACCTTTTGGATAAATGGGGAAACCGGGTAATTCATTTTCTTGATTGGGGGATGATCTCCCATATCTATTACGTGCTCCACCTTATTGGTACAACCGAGACCTATTGGTGAGGTATCACGAAACTTCCATTAGCTGCTTGAGGCTTTCCCTTTGCTCCTCTGTCAAGTCGCTGTGGCCTATGACTCCATACTCTGTATTCAGGCTAGCAATGGATGGTTCTGTGCTAATGTAGGTAGCCTTTGATAAGTCAACCACCAAAGACATTTCTTTCCAGAAGTCTACCCCTAGGATCAATCGACATTCAATGCTGGGACTACCAGTACGGGGTCCCATTGAGTTCTGTTGGAAGGAGGGCTATGCCTTGGACTATACAGGACTTTCCATTTGCCAAAGTTATCTTCTCAGCTCCTTGAGTCAAAGTATATCCTAAGGAGGATAATTTATTCCACAGTCGATCGTTGATAACGGTCCTCGTGAAGCCTGAATCCAAAGGACCGGTAGCTGGGATTCCAGAAACGTTTACTTGCAAGTAACGCCTTTGATCTCCTTTGTTTGCCTTTTGCCGGAACCTGTGACTTATTCCGTAGCACATGACTTCGTGTACCACCTGTACCCATTTTAGCCACTCAGGATCTGAGCGGGTTATTCTTGGTCTGTGGTTGATCGAGGTGACGGTCTGATGGCAGGGACCAGCCTCGCTGATCCGTTTCCCGATTTCTTGTGTGGACTGCATCGGCTACAATTTTCCTTCGTAGTACTGGGCAAGCCACATCTTTCATAGATCTGTTTCTTCGGTGCTCTGCAGTTTCTGAAAAGGTGCCCTGTTCTGCCGCAGTTCCAGCAAACAGCTCCTCGACATTCCTCTGATTTCCAAGTGGCCATCTTTTTATCTCCTATAGCGGATACAAGGGTTTGGGGCTTCCTACCTCGATGGCCTAGCTCTGGTTCGAGCAGACCTCGAGTTGGCGGTTCCCTATAACGTTCCGCTCTCTGAGTCCAAGTTTCTAAACGACTCAACAGCTGTTCCAACTCGTCGATTGAGGAATACGTTGCTTGTGCTACGAAAGGTAAATGCTCCCTCTTGATGTTTCTTTCTGCTCATCTGGGAGAGGTTCATTTAGCCTATTAAATAAACATTTCATCTTGGCGATGTAAATATGTGGTGGCTCGTCCGGACCTTGTGTTCTGCGCCTTATTTCTTGCTACAGCCGATCATCGTAGTCAGGTTCCTGGGAAACCCTTCACTAAGTCATCCCAAGCAGAGAGTCTGTCTCGATTGGCCCTAAACCAAGTCTTAGCGGTGCCTGATAATAAATCCGAAGAGCCTCGAAATAAGTCTTCCTTATTTAACCCCCTTGCCAACATGCGTTCCTCCACTTCTTCCAGGAAGTTAGCTAGAGTGAAGCCCGTCCCATCGCCCACTTATTCAATTTTAAATCTCTGGGTATGGAAATTGGTGGTTGACTCTGGGTTTAGTGTCGTGACAAGCCCAGTTGATTGGTAATGTCGGGCATGGAATTTCCTCAGTGTTTTCACCAACTTCCCTCATGGCTGAATTGGTATAACGGTCCTCGTAATGCCTGAATCCAAAAGACCTGTACTTGGGATTCCAAAAACTTTTACTTGCAAGTAAGGCCTTTGATCTTCTTTGTTTGTCTTTTTCTGGAACCTGTGACTTATTTTATAGCACATGACTTCGTGTACCACCTGTACCTATTTTAGCCACTCGGGATCTGAGCGGGTTATTCTTGGTCTGGGGTTGATCTAGGTGGCCTCGCTGATCCATTTCCCGATTTCTTGTGTGGACTCTGTGCGTTTTTCGTTGGCTATTGTTTGCTGGGCACCCATGCTTTCGACAATTCTTTCCGCAAGGACATTGCGACTTTCCCCGTAGCAGATCCTGGCATCATTTCTCGCAACTCCGCCCAGAGACTGCACCTGTCCGATCAAGTTATCGATGCGTTCGTAAATTTCGCCTTCGCCTTTGAGACGTGTAACTCTATGGTAGAGATGCCAAAGCTGAGTATCAAGTCGCTTGAATTCGTTCGAGTCACATCCTTCATCTAAGGCTTCAACAGTTTGGGAGAGAAACTCGACTTTTTTTGTACAGATTTCGAATTCTTTTTGAACATCCAATAAAAGAAGTTGGTGCGACATGTTTCGCAACCGCTGCGTGAAGCCTCCTCCTGTGCGCAGTTACCCGTTACTTCTAGGCCTCTAATACTTAATTCATACTGAACTTCATTCTTGAGTAGGCGGTAAGTATCAATTTTTAAGAAAAGACAAAGATTCAACAAACTCGGTGAGACTACAGCTAATTGCACCAATAAAAAAAGAATGGCTGGCACTACGTTTGTGAAATACCCAAATTTATTAATTCTAATAATATTAATAAATGGATTTTGTTTTTATTTATTTTTCTCCAAACTGTGTAGTTTAATATGTATATACGAGTATATATATTTTATTACTATTCACGCTCTTACTGCGAGGTTAATACTTTTATGCGCCACGAAAAGAAATGGCCGCAAGAAGATACAGAAATCAAATTTAAAAATTATCTCACCCAACTTCAAATATCGAAATAATACTAATAATATATTTATTGCTTGTAAGGATACAGGTCCTTTTAGCAAGGAGCTTGCGTTTGAAAACTTACAACATGTACAGAAAATAGAAACTAAAAAAATATCATTTCTTACATTACTGAAAAAATCCTCATTTCTTTTTTTTTTTTTAATTTTACAATTTTTATATTCAAGTAAACAAAATAAAATCTATTCATTAATAATAAACGAACGTAATTTAAAAGCTCCCACAGTATAATAGTATAGATCATTAAGTTTCATTACGCTATTGACAGTAAACAGTTCAGCAAGATCGAAGTTGTTATCATTAATATATTTATCAATATAATGTGCTCTAAGGGAACTATAGATTGGACAGTGAAAATAAAAATGATTTAAATTTTCTTCTTGTCTCATATTACAAACTGTACATAAACTTAGATAATCCAGATTATATTTGTTTCCTTTGTGAAAGATATATAAATGGTTATTGTCAGCTAATCTGATTTGTACAACTGTTCTAATTTTATGGATAGAAGTCTTGTAAGTTATATAATTTTCGCCTAAGCCCAATGAACTAATATTTCTGAACACTGAACTATAAGAAGAAGTGATGCATCTATCTACGTTTACACTGAGCCAGTGGTTTCTAAATTTTTCTAAAATTGCATGTTTATTCTTTATCAGATCAGTGGCACTTTTGATCTGGGCATGGACATCAATCCCTATCACAGAAAACTGTTTTGAAATTTGAGAATACCAATTGTATTCTTCTAAACCATTTTTATTTTCATGCATATGTTTCAATCGTTTAAAGCAAATTTTAGGATATCTAGAATCTTGCATTTGAAGTATATTTATCCAATAGTTAATTATTTTTGAGAATATATTAAAGGCCAGTGGTACACTTCCAGTTTCTGTCATCACAAGGTAATTAGGTGTCCTATATGGTAATAATAAAAGTCTTTTTAAATACATAGTGAGTACTTTCTCAATTTGTGGGAGATATCGTAGTGACCAAATTTCAGAACCGTATAACGCAGTTGCAGATACTATGGAATTAAATAGTTTCAATTTTGAAACCCAGCTATTGGATTTACCCGCTACTAATATTTTATTAATAACAGAAATTGCACTGATACCTCTATTTGTTAACTGATTAGCAGCTATGGCAAATTTACCGGTCGAACTGACTGGGATACCCAGGTAAGTAAAATGGTTTACATATTCGATCACATTTCCACCATAATGAATTGGGAGAATTTTTTTCATTTTGGGCGATCGACGAAATACGACAGTTTTGGTTTTTTTTGCATTCAATTCCAACGAGTTGATTCCACAGTATTCTGAAACCCAGTCCAGTTTCAGTTGGGCATCACTGCGCGAATCTGCAAATAAAACTATATCGTCTGCAAATAGCAGGCTTAATATATCAACATTTTCTTCTATTTTGATTCCTGATAAATTGCGTGACCTTAGAAATATCTCAAAATCTGATATGTAAAGACAGAATAGTAACGGTGACAGAGATTCGCCCTGGAGAACGCCTTGGGTGACCTGTACCTGCCAATGGGATATTTGATTGTTTTGTAATAATTTTAGATTCGCATGCTCATAAAGATTAATCAAAATTCTAATTATTTTACCACTAACACCTAATGCATACATTTTTTGCCAAAGTTGGTCATGTTTGATAGAATCAAATGCTTTGCGAAAATCTATAAATATGGCATATAAATAATTACGTTTTGAAAATGTGTGAATGGAAGCAATACTGTTGAGCACAAATAGATTATCAATACAAGAGCGACCTCGTCTGAAACCCGCCTGGCCCTCTGGAAATACATTATTAGATTCTACCCAATTCATCAATCTGGTGGCGATTAAGGAGGTAAATAACTTAGTGACTGTATTTAATAAAGAAATTCCCCTGTAATTCTCTGGTACATTTCTACATCCTTTTTTAAATAACATCATCATCATAGTATCCGACCATTCCTTTGGTACATGTTCAGTACTATATATCATATTAAACATGTTCAATAGATAATGTTCCCATTCCGGTGGCAGGTTTTTATAAATTTCATATGGGATGCCATCCAAGCCGGATGCCTTGTTAGTGCCGCATTTATTTACGACAAACTGGAGTTCCTCTAATGAAAAATCACAATCCAAGTAGGGATCAGCGACACTAAAGAAGTTATTCTTTAAGGAGATATTTGTTTTGTAAAATGAAGATAAAATATTATACCATGTGTCTCCACTAATTTCGTTTACCTGGTTCATGGTTGGTCTTAATTTTTTCACAGTAAGCCAAAATTGTTGGGAGTTTTTAACGTTTGCAAGGTTAGTAGAAATATCGTTTTCGTATGCCTTTTTCGCTTTTTTAATTAGTGCCCGATATTTATTTCTAATTAAAATATATTCGAATAAGGCATCATGAGTATAATTTAATTTTTTACATCTTTTTAAACATAATCTGGTCTCCAATTTTAATTTCTTACAGTCCGAGTTAAACCATTTAAAGCTATTATTTAAACTAGATCGAGGTTCCACGTTCTTTTTTTGTTTCATACTGCAAGCTTCTGCAGAGGCATATACGGTATTTACCATATTATGGTAAAGGTGCTCACTATTTTTACTATGATAATATATATTGCAATTTTCACTCATTTTCTTTTGAAACTCTACCAACTGTTTCTGATCCCATTTAATCGACTTAATTAAGTAATTAGGACTTTTAATCAGAGGATCTTTTCTGCTATTATATTGATCTGTTACATAAGAAAGGGAGAGATATAATTGACAAGGTTTATGATCATGTAAAATAAAATTGTCTAGCAATTTCATATCAGATATGAGCGAAAGGAATTGTATACTAATCCAAACTAGATCGACCGTACTTTTCCCACCTGATGGAGAAATAAATGAGTAATTTCCTGGTGTATCCGACACAGTTCGACCGTTACAAACAGTCATTCCTAAGGAATTCATGGTATCCATTAATATTTTACCTTTATTATTTACAGTACTGTCAAGTGATTCCCTTGGCCAACCCAACATGCTACCCAAGAAGATGTCCTCCTCTAACATGTCCATATCTCCAATCCTTGAATTAAAGTCCCCACCTATTACAAATACTATTTGTTTGTTAAGAGTTTCAATCAATGAGCATACATATTCATATAACAGTTGCGCACAATACTCTATTTCAACTGTAGGTTTCCAATAATTTACCCCAACTACTATTTTTGCATTTCTAATTGTAATTAATACAAACAACCAAATATTTGATGCATCTAGTAATTCAATTCTACATATTAAGGGTTTTTTATAAAAAATAGCAATCCCCCCACTGGCTCTTCCCAATGACTTTTCCTTTATTGCGCTACTATGTTCATAACTATAACTCTCTTTTAAAAAGAGTGGTAGTTTCAAGGTATTACCTACAACCCATGTTTCTGTGAAACATAATATATCATTTTTAATAAGTTCGTTAATCTGATCAGAATCTAAATTAAACAGACTATTAAAACCAGAAATGTTCCAATATAGAATAGTAAACTTATTATTACCTTCTGTTTTAGAATAATTATTATTTACATGAACTATAGTTTGTTTTCCAGCGGCTGTCCTTGGTTGTGGAGGTGCATTAACTTTCTTCATACTCAATGGTGGATGTAACAAATCAGTTGCGGTAGAAGTATCCGAATTTTTTTGCCTTGTGGTCCAGATTCTATTGTCGTAATTCTATCGTTCACTTTTTCCATAAATATCGTACTGTCAAATACCTGCAGTTTCTGTCGCTATTTGAGATCCCCCAGCAGCGATTTTACGGTTCTCCTCTTTCTTCTTAAGGAGCCTGTTCACACAATCAGCCAAATCGAGGTGGAAAATCTCCTTAAACCTCAAAACGCCATCCTCGTTTCTGTTACAAATCAGGCCCAAAGACAGATCCCATTCAAAGAAATTACCCTCAATCAGTAAGCCGTCTGATCGCCATAACGCCCTTAAATTCGGGTTTAATTGTTTCACTTCCTTTCTAACAACAGCTAAACACTTCCGTTTGATTCTCGTTCTAAATGCCAAATCTCTATGAACGACGAAAGAAGTCCCTTTCAGTTTGTTTGTTTTTTTAAGAATATTAACTGTTGAATTAAAACTGGCGAAATTGGCCAGTATGGGCTGCACGCCACTATTTGGCCGACCCATAGGGTTTGCCTCAATTATGCATATATCCTCTTTTGCAATATTTAACTGATCTATACAAAAAGTTTCAATCTTATTTTTATAGTCTTCACCCTCTTTAAGTTCTATCCCTCGAAAAATTAAGTTTTTACTTTTAAATTTATTTTCTATATTATCCAATTGAGCTTCATGTATTTTATCACGCAATTTCAGACTCTCAATTTCTTTTTTCAGGGCTTTATTTTCATCTTGTATTTCATTAATTTTAGCTTCCATCCTGAAGAAATCTTCTCTAGTAATATAATTTTTTGAATCCAGTAATGTACTAAAGGAAGCCATCAGTTTATCCATAGAAACAGTCACGAATTCTGACTTTTTAGGGGTTGTCATTTTCGGATCGTGATCTCCCTTTAAAATTTTTGTATATCCTTCACCAAGATTTTCTGGAGAACTTCGAGATCTTTTCAACTTATTTTCAGCTAACTGTGTATTTTCCCTTGGTGTGAAATAATTTTTTAGGCTATTAGGCATGAATGGATTATTTTGTTTTTAATGGTACGTTTTTTTTTTGTTTTTTTTTCTAATTTACGTATCCTTTAAATTTAAGAAGACCTTGAATACTTTAAAGTAGGTCAAAATAATACTCACAAAACATGGGATTTAGTAGTATATGTGTACACTAGGTTCATATAAAATAAACAGCACAAAGATCACTCGCTTGTTTATCTTTCAATTTTATCCCTACCACTTCACTTCAAACTAAGTCACTACAGATTTTTAATAAAAATGTGTGATTTTTTTCATTAATAACACGTAAACAAAGAATGTGAATGACATCAAATTTTCACATCAGGTTGAATGTTGCGTAATCTAATACTTTGCACAAATTCAGCAAAAAAGAACACTTGAAACACACAAAATTAAGCAAAAATTCAGAGAGCGATGTGATGTGAACCCTATCAGTACAAACAGCAAAC
>JAAEAF010006276.1:0-40503 GCA_011037195.1 Triatoma infestans | reverse complement strand
GCGCAAGATAATGTAACAAAAATTGTTTAATGATTTATTAATATGTTAATGAGTTTTTGGGAAGGCATTAAAATTCATTTGTTCATATTTTGGACTTTTGTGAAAATCTATTCAAATTTATTGCTTATTGCAATAAAAAAAAAAAAAAAAATTAATGAAAATAATAAAACAAGTTTCTTAATATATAACCTACGTTTCCCTTTATCAGAATTAATTCAAACACTTTCCAAGAATATTCTACCCTCACATCCATTTTTAATTTTATTAAATTCATTACCAAAAGATAATTTTTTTTGTTTTTTTACCTCTTTTTAATTAACCAGAAGGGAAAAATTTTCTCGTTATTATAATAAGGAAAAAAATAATGTAAACGAATTTATTACAATCTGAATATGACGTCATCATTAAGTAAAGTTCATTGGGTTTGTTATTAATTAAATCTCAATATTTTGTGGTGGAGTAGTTTGTATAAATATTCGGTTATTTTGTACCAAAGTTATAAACCGCCATTCTTTAAAACTTACATATGTATATTGCAACTGATTATTGAGTTAAATCCGATTAATTGAGACTCACTTTATTTAACTGTGATCACTGACATTTTATTAATTACAACATAATAAACGTTTGAAATAAACTAACGAAATAAGAAACTCGGAAAAACAAGTTAAAGGTATCAAATTAAGAGAACTGATAAAGGCCTCATTGAAAATCTATATTCGAAATTAATAAAGTTATTAATATATATTTGGTTCAATTTGAATTTTTTGGGCACAGATTTAAAGTGAAATAATAATTATTTTGTGATATCATTCCAATTGGAAGGGGGCGAGGAGTGTTTACAACCTTATTTTCCTCTTAAATCATGTTAGTAAAATTAAATCAGTGAAAGGGGGTGGCCCTATTGATTCGAAATAGGAAGGAAACTGAGGAAATTAACACATCTAAATAGTTGTGTAAAATGGTTCAAGAGATACGGAAGTGTAGACCAGTTTGTGAGAGGGAAATTCCCCTAATTTGCAGGAAATGGTGGCCACTTGTGCTGCATCAGCTTCTCTAAATCTTCGGTCTGCTTTGTACATATAATTCATATTTCTTACTTTCTTAAAATAAAATAAAATTTAGTGTGATACACTCACACAACTTTCTCTCTTACTCCAGTTTATATAATTGTAATTGACAAACATTAATAGTTAGTATAACAAATTTAATGAAATTCGTCGGTGTTTTTATGGAGAAAATCGCAAAAAATCGAAAAAAAAACTGTTCAGTAAAAACGCACTTCCGATTTACTAAATTTTCTTGAAACTTGGAATTTTGGCAATCTATTTATTTCTAATTAATTTTGTTTGGATGATAGATTTGTATAATCAATTATGATAGCTCTTTAGAGAAAACTCGTCATAAAAACCCCCTTAAATGACTTTACCAGAAGAAATGTTAACAAATAAAAGTTGTAGCTTTTAATATGTGTAGTTCATATTTCACAAGTTTAAAGAAAATAGTTGGAGTCGTTTTTTAGAGAAAATAGCGGAAAACTGAAAAATACTTCTCAGTAAAATTGCACTTCCCGTGATCTGATTTTTTTTTAAACTCGGAATTTCAACAACATATTTAATTTTAAATAATATTATTTAGATGATAGCATTGCGTAATAAACTGAAATAGCACTTTAGAGGTAACTCCACCCCTTACCCAAAAGTATCCTTAAATGAATTTTCCCGGTGAAATATTTCAATTAAAAGTTGTAGCTCTTGAGTTTGTGTAACTGATGCAACAAGTTTCAAGAAAATCGTTGAAGCCATTTTTGAGAAAATCACAAAAAAGTAAAAAAAAAACTAAGTAAAAAAACTAGTAAAAATTGTTGGACCCCATGGCGATACCTAAACGGAATATCAAGTTTGAACTTTCTACGATTTTTTGGTTTTTGTGCTATGCTGTTCATATACATACACCGACCATTTTCTAAAAACCACTTTTTTTTGGACTCAGTAGACCTCAAAACGGATATTGCCAGTTAAAACTCAATATTGAAAATTTGACAGGATTACAATAATACTGTAACTTTTTTCCCTCTAAACTAGTGCTAAGTGGGTTCGTATAGATAAAATACTTTAAAATTCAATAAAGAAAACACTAATTTATTGTTATAATATAAATTACAAAATACAACACTTAATAATAATTACTTCACAGTTTAAACCACAAAAGTTCACTTTGTTCACTTTTTATTTACTTCCCATAAACGTACACTTCATTTGTAACTGGAAACTCTCTCAACTCTCTGCGGTCCCACTATTTATATCGGTGGAGAATCTTCTAGAACTTCCTCGATTCTTCTACAAAGAACTAGAGCGCGTCACCAGCGCTTCCTAGCAGCTACTAAGAGAACTTTAGGTTCCTACTTCCTCTCCTAGATGGAACCTCTGCTGCGTTACAATACTTTATCTTACTAGGAGTGAGAGAAAGCAAAAAATTAAAATATATATTAATTAATATTTATTTCAAAGAAATCAGCTTCTATTAGACTAAATAATTTGTTTATTTATAAAAGAAGTCGTAGAAACATATTACTTCCCTTGACAGCTCTCTAAAGAGATTATGTCAAATTTTGGAAATTTCGCTTTTCTGGAAATATATTTGTGGTGAGGTCCCCTGGGTATGAAAGAAAAGCTTTTTTAGCAATTAATCCGCTCACCGCACGCGCGCTTTGTGTGTATATTTTAACAAAATATTTCAAAAATGAAAAATCACAGCATGCTCAAACTTAATATTCCATTTAATTAACCGGAAGTACTACTTTACTGAGTTGTTTACTGAGCTTTTAGGGATTTTGTCGTAAAATGGAACCCAAAGATTTTCTTTAAACTTGATATGATACTAACTGCTCATTCTATAAAACTAATCATTTTTATTGGAACCATTTATTAAAAAAAAAAAAAAAAAATCTGGCGTGTAACTCTTACACAACTTTCTCTTACGGCAATTTATATATTTTTTTGAAAAAATGACAACTTCTTACAGACCAATTAGCCTTCTTCCTATACTTTCCATGATTTTCGAGCGGCTACTACAGACCGACATACAACCTGAATTAGACAGTACCATTCCGACACATCAGTTTGGATTTCGGACATCACACTCTACCACACAACAATGTCACAGACTCGTTGACGAAATTTTCTCTTCACTGGAAAGAGGATGCTACACATCAGGAGCTTTTCCTGATGTTAGTCAGGCTTTCGACAAAGTGTGGCACAATGTTCTCCTGTTCAAACTTAGGCAGATTCTGCCTGATGGGCACTATCGGCTGCTTAAAACTTATCTGTCTGACCTATTCTTCACAGTACGAAATGGCGATCAATATTCAGCAGTGTTCCCCATTAGGGCAGGGGTGCCGCAGGGAAGTATACTCGAACCGATATTATATTCTATTAGTACAATGGGCATCCCTACAATGTTGGCTACATATACAGACGACATAGCAATACTTTCAACTCACAATGACGCCACGACTGCATCCTCACTCCTGCAGGGACCATTTAAACCTTATACAGGAATACATCAAGCTTTGGAAAGTCAAAATTAATGAAACAAAATGTACACAGGTAACATTCACCCTCAGACGATCAAAGTGTCCGACTGTGTATATTAACGATACTCCTATACCACACGAAAAAGTCATCCGATACCTTGGACTGTACCTAGCTTGTACGCTTGACTTGGAACACACACGTAACGAAAACTCGACAGTCAATGAAAACCCGTTTACTTCCTAGTAAAACGCTTACTTGACAAAATATCTAAATTAAACTTGAAGAACAAAGTTCAAATCTAAAAAAATCCATAATAAGACCAATTTAGACCCACGGACTACAACTCTGGGGAACTGTCAAACCGACACACACTAAACGGATACAATTCATACAGAACAAGATACTGCGAAAAATCACACAGTGCCCATACTATGTTTCTAACATGACGCTACATACTGACCTTCAAAATTGTACACGACTTAACACAACAACTTTATAAACGATTCTACAACAAGCTAGGAACACACATTAACCCGCACGTCACAAACCTGTCCTCCCTAACCATTCCTGGGAATCCTCCCAGACGCTTGAAGCGCCAGTGGCCAAGGGACATCCTGTCACAAGAAGAGGAGTAACAAGACCAGGAAGAGTGGCATTGGCAACCTCCTTCTAGCCTTCAAGCCACATTTATCTAAGCCCATATTTACTTATTGTATTATTACAGATTGTAAATATAAATAAACAAAAAAAAAAAAAGAATGAGAGATTTTGTTTTAGACTTACAATTTTTTACTAAATATTCGGTTTTACTCAATGTTTTTACTAATTTACGTTTTAGTATTTAATAACATTAAATAATAAAATTTAAAAAAAAGTAAAAATAAGGAGAAACAGAAAAAAATAAAAATAAAAACAAGTTGATAATATCAAGTCTCAAGTACTATTACAAATTTATAAACCAAACAACACAAGATTAAAAAATAAAAATAGAAAAACCAACTGGATAGTCAATATTTTCCTTTATTTACATTTTTACAAACTACTTTTATTTCCTTTGCAAAGAGGAAAGAAAAGATTTATCTTCGGATAGGAAGTTTTTGTAACATCGATCACATAACGAACATTTTTCTTCTTAGTAAAGTTTATTTTTATTTTTTTTCTTTCCAAATCCCCTAGAAATGGAAAAGAAATGGTCAGCCAAAGCCTTAACCTTCTTATATTAGATGAATTATGAATTAATCTTGCTGAAAGCTTGTCATATCGTAGTCAATATTAACTGAAGATATGATGGAGTTTTTTTTTTTTACGAATGTCATTATTTCCTTCTTTTTTATTTATTTATTTTTATCTAAAATCATGGTCATTATTTAGAAATCATTTATATAAATAAATATATAGAATACTGATTAACCGATAATTGTATACCGATATTGTCCAGCAGAATTAATAAACTTTATTTATTATTAAATTTACTCGGAAAAATGTCTATATAATTTTCTTTAACTTGTAATTCTTATTGCAGATAAAAATCTATCAAGTTTATTTGAAACGTTTATCCGGATAAATTTATTTAATGGGGGTTCTGTGAGGTTCTGTGTGTTAGGCTTATATTTAAAGTGCTCTTTTCAAGCTTTTGTTAATGGATAGTTTCAGAAGGCGCTGGCCATAGAAAGCAGCACATTCAGATATACAAATATAATCTCTTACATGATTTTTCTTTTTCTTCTTTCTTCCCCTTATTTGAGTTTTATCTATCTGTGGACGAAATAGCGAAAAGAGCTCCTGGACACCCTGGAACATATACTCCGACCTGAACTGTAAGTGCGTCATACATACTTTACTACTGTCCTGGACTCGAAATATTAACAACATTTCAGAGGCACTAAAATAAAGATGGGATTCAGGGAACTCTTTGTGCGTGTTTAAGAAAGGATCGTTAGAGAAATTTACCCTCTTAAACAAGTTACTTTTGGAGGGGTCGTCATTGTCATGTACACAGAACCTTGTTGGGAGAGAGAATGCATTTTAGAGGAATAAACTAAATATTGATATGCTGATACGCTGTATAATGAAAAAATTCAAGCTGCAAGGACTTTACGGTAAAATAGAAGTTGGGAAGCGAGAGAAATATAAAGCGACAGACTGGCTGAGTGATGAGAAGCTAGTAGGTAGGTTGCTGACTGGTCGCAAACTGTTGATCATACTGTACTGCGGTCGCTCTACTTATATGAATCGAACTATCCCTCCTTGTCTGACCTTCGTGGGGAATAACTAACTTTTGATTCATTTAATATGTGCTTCTCTGCTCTTCGGATGCTATGAATCTTTAATGATTCGCATACCATTGCACAAGGATAAGTGAACTAAGGAACATAACTGTATTGGAAACTACTAGCTTTCTTAGGAAATGCAAGGAAATGAATTTGTAAACAATAATAAAATTTAAAAAAAAAATCATATGGCAAAAAAAAATATAATAATAACGTATATCAGAGATATTTTCCGTGATAGCCGGCTTCTTTTTGTGGTCATCGACCGGTTCTGACCTCTTTACTCCTGGACTAACTTTCATTATGCCTCGAGGTGGCAAACAAGAGAAGCAACCCTGTGTCTTCTCTCCTACCCCATCATCTCTCCTAGCTTTACCCTATAATAAACCATATACGTTATTGTTGTGCTGGTCACGCAGTGTGGAAAGCATCAGAGATATTTTCCGCGATAGCCTGCTTCTTTTTGTGGTCAACGACCGGTTCCGGGCGTTCGCCCATCATCAGGATGCTTTTTGTCAAACAGTGTGATAACATAGATTTGCACAGAGCAAATTTAGTTGATACACTGATAAACTGATATTATATCAACTAAAATTGCTCTATATTTGCATAGAGCAAATCTATGTTATCATACTGTTTGACAAAAAGCATCCTGATGATGGGCGAAAGCCCGGAACCGGTCGTTGACCACAAAAAGAAGCAGGCTATCGCGGAAAATATCTCTGATGCTTTCCAGCTCTGCGGGACCAGCACAACAATAACGTATATGGTTTATTATAGGGTAAAGCTAGGAGAGATGATGGGGGTAGGAGAGAAGACACAGGGTTTGCTTCTCTTGTTTGCCACCTCGAGGCATAATGGAAGTTAGTCCAGGACTAGTGAGATCAGAAGCGAACCTATTGCAAAATTATCATCTATCCTACCATAGTAGGCAGAGGCCAAATGTAGTGTATTTGTATTTTTTTTCTGGAATAAATGAGAATACCTTTATTTTGAAAAATAACATTTTTTTGTAAATAATAGTGGTGACATGTTTTATAAGCATTACCTCTTTAATATTTCTCCTATATTTTGATACAGGACATAACTTTGCAATGTGCGTCATCTCACCCAGCTTTACCGTATTGTTTTTATAGAGTGTTTTGAATTAATATTCACTGTGTGAGAAAATAAAACCTGTGTGTTTACGTTATAAAAAGAAATACCTAATTCAATGTGTTCAAACTAATGTGGTTAATTTGTTTATATTTTTTGTTATTAGTATAAAATTCAACGTTTGTGTTCAAAGATCAAAATAATTTCTTTTATTTAAAACGTTTATGAGAATACGACTCTATTTAGAGTTGTATGTGTAGAAATTTTTGAGGAATATGATAATTGGGTTGGAAATTCGGTTGTCAAACTTGGAATTGAATATAAACCCTAGTATTTGTAGTGGAAGAACGAATTAGAAAAATAATAGTTTAGAGTTTAAAATATTTTATAGTATCCAAAATAGTATTTTGTTAATATTTTATAATTATCTTAGTGCTGTGAATTTACCTTCAAAAAGAGTGTACTTTAGAGTCAGGTATACTACAATCTAGCTCATTGCTATTGGGAAAACAAAGGCACAAAAATCCCGTTGGGTTAATTCTTTTAAAAGATAATTCCCCCGCTAGAGAGAGATTCCTTAAAATAGTCTGCCTTCAGCTTTCAAAGCGTAAAGTCTGCCTTATGCCTTCAAACGACATAGCCTGACTTCTGCTTTCAAACAATAAAGTCTGCATTCTGCTTCCAAAGTCTGCATTCTGCTTGCTAAGCCAGAACACTTCAGGAATCGCTCTCTTCAATTCAGTGACAGATATAAGTTAAAATATAAGAGCCGTGCATTTATTCTAGATATACACATGATTTATAATTGTGATATTGTAAAGTATTTGAATTTACTTGGAGATAATATATTTCTTTATAAAACAGTGTTGCTTTCTTAATTATTCTTAATACTTCTATCTTTATCTCAAACATACTTACAAGCCCTTTTACTAAACCGCTCGTGCCACTAAAATCACACCTCACATCATTACCCTACATATTCATTTTACATCTGATATAAACCCTAGTATTCATTGATGAATAAACCTAGTACTCATTAATGGAAGGCCCTTGTATTCATTGATGGTAAACTCGAATGGCATAATGGAGTCATTGCGGGAGGCCTCCCGGTAAGAGGCCAAAATACTTCAATCTTCGAGTGAAATTACCATATTAGGTTAGATTCTTAGAAGTACAAGATTTCTTAACTTGTTCTTCTTTCTCTAAGCTTCTTAATGCAGCTAAGTGTTGAGCAAAGCCTAAAATCCATTTCCTCATGCTTCTCCATCTTGCGATATCCTATACATTGTCACCAAATCGCTTTCTCTCGACATGTCCCTCTAATGTAATAATAATAATTTGCTTTATTAAAATAAAAATACATTTTAACAAAATTACAATTTTCATAAAGCCATACAGCGTTGGTTGTAAACAGCCGTCTACCGAGGAGTTTGGAATTACAACTACATAAACCTAAATAAACAAAAAATAAAAATAAAAGCATTATGTCAGATTTTCAATTATCACCCTCCTATATTCCAATATCTGTTTAGTAAAGTAATACACTGTTGTTGACAGATTAATTAATTTACTTTTTGCTATAATTATACTCCTAAAGTACCTTTTTCTAATAAACCCTAGAATAGGTCATATTGCCATGAAATGCAATATATCCTCTAAAGCATTCTTTGTTGGATAATAAGCATGTATAGGTTCTATCAGAGATCGATGGATTGTAATTTATATTCAATAACTCTCCGATTACTTGGAAAACAGTTGTTATAAAATCATTGTCATTATTAATGTAGGAATATTTTACTGGCATTAATTATTTGTAATCTTGATTTTTTGTTTTTTTTTTGAGGTTGAAACTAGGTAGAACTGAGCGGCTTGAACTTTTGATTTGAATTCATTTTTTGTTATATTTACATTAATGATTCTTGTCAGTTTCACCATTTGTTTCATACAACTTTCTAATGAACGGAAGGGATTTTCCATGGTACTATTGAACGTATTAGCAATACTAAGCCAGTCTTTGAACCATGAGAATTTCCTTTGTGCCGCCATCAAAGCATCTACTAGGTAGCCTATTATCATTATACAAACAGATTTTTAAAATTTAATTAAAATGTAACGGTAAAAAAGTTTTCAAAAATATATAATTTTTTTGCGTTACCAGATAAACGATATAATTCGGAATAATTTTGGGATTCTTTAAGCAACATTTTTTTTTTAAAAAAAGCCTTTGAAATTTTTCCACTTATTCATAAAACTTGTAGCCCCAAACTTGACGTCCGCGCTAACATACAGAGGTTATAAACTTTGCATTGAAAATTTGAAATTTTGAAGTAATATGGATATTTTTATTTATAATAATGCGGGAACCAAATACCACTAATTGCTTGTTTTTCGATTTGGTATCTTTCATTAAAGTGAGTTGGAATTTGTAATTATGGTGTTAGAGTTATATCCAAATATTTATAATTGTTTACAATTTGAATAGTTTCCTCTTTAAAGTATCATTTTTCTTCCTTCCAGTTTTCCTTTATATTTGCGAAATACCATAATTTTGGGATTCTTAGCCTAGATTCTCAGCACAGATCAGTAGTTCTGATTTATGAGTTCAATTGAAGGATATTTAAAACTTAGGTGACGATGAAAGAATCCAACGAATCTGAAAGAACAGGCAAAACCTAATATTTAATATGGCATAATCCATGGTTTTAGAATTATTCAAAAATTAGACAAGAATTCCTCTCCTTTATGCCTTAATAAACTTTGTAAACAAAAGTCAGGGACAATGATTCTTAAAAAATGATCCGCTGAGAATATTTAGCGAAATAAAAAGATAATTTATAATGGATTCAGAACGTATCCAATACGATATCAAGATCATTTCACTGCTACGCTCTACAAATGTGGATCTTGGTATATTTGAAAGAGTTAAGAGTTTTTTTTTGTAATAAAAGTTATTCTCCTTTCCAGTGTTTACTCCATCTTATAAGTTACATCTTGAAAATGGCCTTAATCTACTGTTTATTCACACTTTATCGCTTGTCCAGATTCCCCTGGATAATTGTGGAGGAGATTGTGAGGTAGGGTATATCTTTGGTGTTTCTAGCAGCGAAGTATGGCATCTCACTTGATTTTTAACATCTCAAAGCGCTACTTATTAAGATAGAAAAAAATGATATCATTTAAAAACTTACATATCATGAAGTGTATTAGAAACTTAAATTTGCTTTGTTAAAACCCAATTTCTGATGGAATTGTAAACATGATGTTTTAAGTATTATTTTTTTTTTTTTATAGCGGGGGCCCCAACTTACAATACAACTTACTGCGACCTTGATCAGGTCTATTGTGCTATGCCCCCTGGGTGCCACAGGCCTGCCCATAGCACCCGAACGGATGTCCAATTGAACATCCGTTCTACAACACCTTCATCAAGTTAAGATCCCTGAGGAATTCCAATACCCTGACGGGCTCTAGAGAGGGTATGTCCCCCTCCTCCACCTGGTAGCTGCCCAGGTTCCTGAACCTTCTCTGAGTGGCAGCCTCGCAGTCTGTTAAGAGATGTAGTGGAGTTTCCTCCAACTCCCCACAGAATCTGCATGAGCAGTCACTTTCCAAACCAGCTTCACCAGGTGTCCTCTAAGTCGGCAATGCTCCGTGAGGAAACCCGTAAGTACGCGGAGCTTGTTCTTGCTCAATCCAATGCAGGCCTCCGACCTCCGTTGGTTATAATTTCCCAAGCAGATCTTGGTCTGCCGCAATCCGGGGAGGGAGTACCAGAGTTGAGATCTCTTCGTCTCCTCCATGTTTTAAGTATAGAAAATTATGAATTTCAAATATTTTGAAATAAGAAGCTAAAAATATTGCGTCTGCTTTTATGTTAATTCCTTACACAATTTCACAAGGAATTCACAACTTCTCTCATGCAAAAGGCAGAAAAAAAATTATCACGTAATATGACTAAATTGTTTGGTTATATAAGAGATATTTAAGGAGAGAAATAGAAAACAGTGAGAAATTTCTCTCTTAATGGAATTTGCCAATGACGTGGACAAAGGTATTATGAAATAAGATAAAAGGTTAACAGAAAATTATATCCTGCAACAGACTGCGGTTAACTAATAAGAAGATTACCCTATTATATAATGAATTTGGCTATCCCAACCTAAATATTATTCCAAAATTATGATAATTGTTCCAAGTTTAAATATTTATTAAATTTGGCAAGGAACCAAACTCAATAATACTCAGCTGCAGTAAACAGGATTTTACTCCCGTATTAAAACAAATAAATTTACTTCTATTGCTTCCTTTATTTTTAATAGATTTTTAAAAAATATTTATGATCTGCTTATGGTGGGGGGTTTTAGTTTTAATGAGTACAAGGTCATTGTGTTCCATTAATTAGAAAAATATGGGGCAATAATGAATAATTACTTTTACCATGATAACTAAATTTTATTGTCCCAGTTTTAGTAAGAATTACGTACCTTCATGTAAAGATAAGTTCAAAAAATTAATTAATTAAACCAAATTTGAAAAATAATCTGTAAATTCACTATAATTTTCAGGACGAGAGCGCGATCGTGGTTTTATTAAACGTCATTGTACTTGGCACTCCATTAAATCTAAAAGTTCATTTTCGCATTCCTTCGAAAAATGTGTTAGCAATTATTACATTTTTTTGTTGCCAAAAGAGAAAATATCGCGAACGCGATAAATTCACGAAATTGAGTTTTCATCCAAAATATTATTACATGTTGCGGGAGATTTTTCAGATTGGGAAAAAAAACAATGTTTCAGCAAATCACCTGAAATGAGCATTACTTCCTCTTACTTTTACTCCTAGTAAGTGGAAGTATTGTAATCGTGTCAGATTTTCGATATGTAGTTTTCACTGGAAATATCCGTTTTGAGGCCCCCCCGAGCCCAAAAAAGTGGTTTTTAGAAAATGGTCTGTGTTTGTGTGGTATGTATGTATTTGAACAGCATAGCTCAAAAACGAAAAATCGCAGAAAGTTTAAACTTAATATTCCGTTTCGATATCACCATGAGATCCGACAGTAGGTTATCTGTCTAAATTACTCAACCGGAAATATTACTTTACCGAAAGTTTTTTTTTTTTTTTTACTTTTTTGCGATTTTCTCAAAAATGGCTCCAACGATTTTTTTTGAAACTTGTTATATCAATTACACCTACAAAGAGCTATAACTTTTATTCGTAACATTTCCTCTGGTAAACTCACTTATGGTGGTTTTTAAGAGAAGGCGTTATGTTTTTCTCTAAAGTGCTATCCAAACAAAATTGTAGGAAATAAATAGATTGCTAAAATTCAAGTTTCAAGAAAATCAGTGCACCGGATGTGCGTATTCACTGAAGTTTTTTAATTTTTGCGATTTTCTCCGACGAATTTCATAAAATAAAATTTGACATACTAACTATAAAATTTGTCAATCACAATTTTGAAAACTGGAGTAAGAGAAACTTATTTGAGTGTTTTTTTTTTGTTTTTTTTTTTTAAGTTTGTATAAACAAAATAACTCAAAAATGAAAATATCCAGGAAGCTTAAACTTTGTATTCCGTTTTGGTACCAACATTGAATCTAACACGAAAGTTATGGTCAAAATTCAACAACTAGAAGTGCAAACTCACCCCTACCCTCCACTTTTTAACGCAAATTGTTCGATAACTTCTAGTCATTTTCTTTAAACTGGGTATGTATATTGTTAGCTTTAACGCTCTGTCATTTCAATTAGTGGCGCTGTCAGAGGTGTACAATGAATTATATTTAGACACCAGCCAAAGTCATCAGAATGAAGTAACGTTATTACCCAGAAATAAATAAATAAATATCTCCAATAACAAATAAATAAATACATGTCTGAAAATATACTTCTCACGCTTTACCTAAATAAATAAAAAAAAGCAGATAAATGCCATTAGAGTATACACCCAGAGTTCAGTAGTTTAATATAAATTCCGTGGAACATGTCGAATCAAATTGCTTTTGCTAAAGTCCCCGAACCAGTGCATGTAACTGTATACTTTAATGGTATACTTGTACCAAGTTATGTTTGTCATAACGGGGAAATTAATTAATAGTTTAAAATCTTCTATCTGATAGAAGCGTATCATCAATACTGCAATAAGATACTATACTAGCTTGTTATAGACCAATATTCCCAAGAACTTAATTTCCTTGCTCGCTTGTGATTAGTTTTAATGAATCTACTCTAAGTTTCCCTATGGTTGTCTCGTTGC
Source organism: Triatoma infestans (assembly GCA_011037195.1). Classification (NCBI taxonomy): domain Eukaryota; kingdom Metazoa; phylum Arthropoda; class Insecta; order Hemiptera; family Reduviidae; genus Triatoma; species Triatoma infestans. The sequence goes on along the minus strand of JAAEAF010006276.1, from coordinate 27,345 downwards.
AGAGGGTACAAGAAAAATCTTATTATCTTTCTGCGCTCTTTATCCGCTCTTTTTCTATGTAAAGACGATGTGTTCTGCTGAGATACTATTTCGTCTTGTTTATGCCTTTTTGCCCTTCCCACTTTCTTATAATTTATTTTATCTTCCTGGGCAACTGACTTGTATTAACATTACATCAATTAATTAAATTCATTAAATGTGCTCTGTGAAGCAAATAGATTCCTTATATTTTTCTCCAGAGCTGCATTGAATCCTGAAGACCCTAATTTTTGTTGTCTTAGTACTGGGAAACTATTTTGAACACTTGTCGCTCCATTTCGTATTTTAACGATATTTTTGAATGTAATTTAGAGCAGTGAATTGTACTTAGAATCTGTTAGGGACTATTAAACTAAGATCAATGCTATTCCAAGACAAAAGGGCAGGTAAAAAGAGACCAGTTAGACAGGATGTTCTAAAACTCCCTCCAGATATACTAGCATTGTTTGAATCAATATTATTTCAGCATTCAACGGAGTACTTTTCCATAATTCGTCTTACAACAGTGTGCCAAGAAGTGTTTAAAATTTGAGTTTAAATCAATCTAGCTAAATATTTAAGTGCAAAAATTTTAGGCTTAATTTAAGCTTAATTCATTATTCACAATTAACAAATAATTACTATATTTGCAAAGTTACTAAATTAATATATAGTAAACTTATTTATTGCAACACTGACGTATGACTCATTTCATAATACTTCTCTCTTCTCTGAAACATTCACACACAAAAGCCCTTTCAAACAACACAAACACACAATCCACCAAATATATTAAATATTCTTTATAACTGGCCAAAACGATAGAATTCTCTGATATTCCCTCTTCTTTTCTTCTGTATGTTTCAGATTTCTATCTCTGGACGTTTAGCCAAATGGAACAAAAAGATTATTATTGTATCCAAGATCAATTTGTTTGAGTGTTTAACGGGTGCGGTTTTTATTCTTTGGACTATAACTCCGTTTGCTAACGATAGCTGTTTTGATCAACGTAGTGTTCTTTCCTATTGATCAATGGTAGTAAGAGCATTCATTCAAGATTTTCTTCGATACGTAGGATGTTCCATCCTTTTAACCTTGATCCAAGATAAAAAGGCTTTCTATCCTCTTCAATTTTCATTTTGAATTTTGTGCTCGAATCTACTTGGTTCAGTGTGGGGAAAAAGGAACCATGTTTCTAAATAAGGAATTTATCCCCAACATAGCTGCACCACGTGACTAAGAGTGGTATGGAACTAAAGCAACGTTTTATTGAACCTATCCATGTAAAAAATTGATCATTATTGGCATATGCTAATTCCTTTAATTTGTTCTTAGAAAATCAGGTCAAAACAGAAATATATAGGTGCTAAGCAGATCCTTATTATTACATTTTATTTTAGTAGAATGCTGAAAAAGGCCAAATAAAAGTTGGATGAGACATTACAGCTGGGTGTCGTAAATTGGTGTGATGACTATGTAGTTATAAAGAAGTGTAATTCTTGTATGGTCACCGAAATGGGCATCGGAATCATTACTAGCCATAAATATAAGTGATCTTTGGCTAAATATTTTTTCAATTAAAAAAAAAAACTTTTATAAATAATAAAATCTTTTAAACTATGAAAAATGTTTTCCTAATTAAATTTTACTCCGAGACTTTTATGCCGTAATATTGTCAATTTAATAAAGTTTAAAAAAAGCAATATTAAATAAAATCATTATCAGTTTTTCTCTTAGAATATTTTCACATTTTTGCAGACCGGGTCTTAAATCCAATGGCCGACATCATGGACATAGGCAGGTAGCACCTTATCACAAAAAAATGCATATATATTAAAAAGTCTATTGGGTTCATTTCTTTACCTCAAATTCCTCCAGTTATTTTATTGTTAAAAACGGAGAAGTATATTTATGAGTATAACATTCGATCCAATTTCTTAGAAGTGGATACAAAAATACTTTTCAAGCAATTTATTCTATATTTTCAGCCTATAAATTGATAACAAATTATAAAATAGTTGGTTCAAATAATTATCAGTGAATATTATGGATAGCTTATTTATTATCACTATATTAAATATATTATTATTATGAATTTATATTTCGATCAAGAAATGCCAGTGTGGCAATGTACTCCGCTTTTATTAATATTATAAATGCTTTAGTAGATTTTCGAGTCAACTCGTCAGTTACCCATAGTTAACTAGGTAACTCCGAATGGTGGTGACAGCTTTCTGATTGCTCACTGATTACAACTTCCAAAATAAAGCAACAAACTTTTCTATAAAGTTCTAAACGCACTCATCTAAATAATTAAAAAAAAATAAATTATCTTCTAAATATAAATTTATAAAACTCACCTTTATATTTTTCTCTTATTGGTTTAAGAAAAAAGTGTCCATTTGTGATGGTGTCCAATTTACATGAAAATCTAGTTTTTTAGGTCTTCTGAATATGAATGAGCAGTTTTAAGAATTTTATCGGTGGGTGTGTGAGTGCGGTCAATAAAGCTCAAGTATGGAAAAATGCAGAAACTTGAGACTTTCGTTTAAGTCCTATCAGCGGATTCGACATTAGGAATTTGGTTCAAAATCGGTTACCAGGAAAAAAACACTTTACTGAATGGATTTGTCAGATTTTGCGATTAAGTATTTATGAAAAGGTATTTAATGATTTTAGATTTTAGATTACTTTAGATTTTGCATCTACATTAGTTTAATGAACAGCTTCATTAAGATTCGTATTCGGCATCACCAAAGACGCTCTCATCTCTCAGTACTGTACTTTGGCTTTTTTCAAACTTTCGTCGCGTCAGTACATTCTGAGAAACTTCCATTTCTGTTACGGCAAGAGAGAGAGAACAAAAGCCCGACCGAGAGAAAAACATACTCTCTCTGGTACTTTCTGACTTAGGCAGGCTAGAGTGGGGAGAACCTGTATATAAGTTACTGAGAGATCTAGACATGAACCTATCAATCTATCAGATTCAACCATATACATAGCATCGTGTCATATCTCTACTCCCACCATTTTATTCTATAAAATCATTACAGTCCATGCAGTTTGTGTAAGCTTATAGTTATATTATAACAGTGTCTTCATATCTCGTCGAATTAATCAATCCCAATTTCTCTCCTCATCAACTCCATTATAATTTCCAAACCATCAAATCCGCAAGACTTCCATCATATTCCAACTCCACCAGTTCAAGACCTCTATGTATATTTCCGACAATTCTCGCCCCACATACCTTTACATTCCTTGTCATAAGGGAACAGTATATAATAAATTCTTCCTAATTCGTGCGGTTTCCCGCTGGAACTCTCATGCCGTTTCCGTCCGTCATGCCACTTCAATCCCTACATTTAAATCCGGTTTCTCTACACGCGTTCACTACACTATTCCAGTTAAGTTAAGCTATCTCACAATTTATTGATATGTATTTTATATATCAAAATAATCTTAGATTTACCTCAACGTTAAATCACATTGTTTCATATATTTCTGTTTTCATTTTTCCTATTCACCCACATTCTGTACTATTATTATAATAAATTTTTGTTTTACAAATTCTCATTAACTTGTGCATATATATTACATTTGTTTTTCTTAACCATACTCAGCACATCTTTCATTAATCTGTAATTATTCTTTGAAGATTCGAGTATTTTTTTTTTAATTTTCATTTCATTACACACTTACGCTTCAGTTTGAAACGTTTTTCCGGGTATAGATGTGATATTAGGTTTTCTTCCAAAGTGCTAATTTTATACGTAATAATAATTTTATTGTACTAATAATATTATCTGATAAGAATTTTTCTGATATATTCTAGAATTATTCTATTATAATCGTTTATTCTGAGAAATTGGATTTTAGAGCGCCTCTATAGAAACTGGAAGATCACACTCAAAAGTGTAGTTTTATTATAGTATACTCATATGTTCTCTCGTTTCATGTAATAACTGTTAATTATTTGCTAATAAAATAAATAACTAATTGCGGTATAGTATACATTAGATTTTCCCACCACAAGCGAAGCTACCATTCTATTCATAAAAATGTTCTCTGTTAAAAATTGGGGCAATTACTAATAATTAATTGTCCCATATTGGCATATATACCAACAAAAAATTACTTTTAATATGCTGTGTTCAATGAATGACACATATAATAAACAACAAGATTCAATGGTGCCCATAAAACTGAGTAAAGTTTTGTAGTAAAATATTTATATTTATAGTATAATTCACTATGTCCTCACGCGTTGGTCTAGTAGCTAGAGGACACTTGCCTTTCGTGCGAGAATTCAGGGTTCGATTCCTGTGAGGGCAAAGCCGTGTTGGCCCAGCATTATGAGTAAACTACAGTTAGTAGCGCCCTAGATAGCGAAGGCTGTAACTAAACGGCGTGGGAACTGCGGCGTGCTTACCACAAGCCCCCCCTGATCAGATCTTCGTCTGGTAATCCTTGGCCCTTCATGGGCTGTTGCGCCATAGGTTGTTTTTTTTTTTTTATAAATCACTATATTTAATAAATACTGAAATATATTTTTTTGTAACAACATTATTATGTGTTAAATTTAGATATAGTAAACTCATGTAATTTACATAATACGTGTTGTAATCAGCAATATGTCAAATTATTATTGACAAACTGACAACCACTTCTACATGCAATCAATTGGTGTAAACGTATTGTGCTGCTATTACTGGTCCAACAAAATACATAGTATAATACCATACAATGTATATATTCGTAATTTATTTAGCGAATATTAAATGCCAATCAGCCAGGGAATTTAATTTACTATTATTTTTTAATAAAATCTAAACAATTGATAATTAAAACAATAAAAACGGATGAATGAAAGGATAGAAATTAAAAAAAAAAGTACAATCCGATAGGAAACCTTGCAGCTTTCTATATTTGTATTTCTCAACTCCCAACCGACAAACTTACTTTCAACTTGGAGTTTTTCACAACACAAATTATTATCTGTTATACTGTATGAACGGTGGAGCTGTATAACTGTATGTATGGAAATGCCATACAGAAGGAAGTCGGACGATATAGCTTCTTAGCGTTCCCTAAATTCAATTCTGCCGGAAGAATGTGTCAACTGTTAATAAATATTGGATGCTGTTAGTATCTGTAATGTAATCAAGCCAGCAAATACACCGCACATATATACCGGATTCATTAGTTTCAATTCCAGCCACAGCAAACGCTACCATCATGCCTTCAAGAGCACTTCTACTATGAATATTTGTTCTGTGATGCCCCTGCAATGTATTGGCGAATGAGTTTCAATTTGAATAGTAAGCTGTCTTTAGCTCCCACCAAGTGCTAGAATAAATGGGAATAACAAGGCAACAAATTAAATTTGAAGAATAAAGTCGCCAGATCTCTTTAAAGAGTTAACAAGTTTCAATCTTGAAAGTTTAATCAAACTAGCCACAAGCTAATCCACTATTAAAACATGCAAGAGTCGACATCACTCTTCTAGTGACTCGCATCAGCCAACGCTGCCACTCTACATTCATCACACTTCAACATCATCACTTTGTGCTCAGTCACTCTACCCTCCGCTTTAAATTCTTCTCACCTCATACTGCACGCTAAATGTAATTGTGAGTACAGTGCTAATGCGCGTGTATTACTCATCAAACTTCTTTCTTCTACCGTTAACATTGGTAATAGCTAGCACAGCAGAATGCAGTCTTCAAAGTTTCTTTGCAATCATAGTTTAGCGGTGTGAATAAATAAAATTAGCATCTATTTGTGGAGGAATTAGCTAGAACGCTTTTTTTGTTTTTTGAACACCCAGCCTGAAGCAGCAAGAAGGCTAAGAACAAACAGAGTGTTATTAGAAGAGCCTGGTACTTCAAAATAGTGGCTGTACAGATTGTAGACATGAGTTTCCGGACAAAGGTGTGCTACTAACCCTCGGGAGAGCTTGATTACTTTTTATACCAGGACAGATCGGTTTCGCTCATTGGCTTTACAAATAATTTTATAATGTCATTGCACACGGTAAAGGAATGACTTTTTAGAATATGGCTTATATAAGTTGAGCTATGACGCGCCTCTAATTGTCTGTTAGGCATAGAAGAAATGGTTAATATGCTCATATTAATAAGCTCGTTTGCATTATACTGAAGGAATACTGAAATTATTGCTTCTATTGTCTATGCTCCATCAAGACAGGAATTTTTTCAGAAGAGTCAAAGAATGTTCCAACATTCTTCCCGGAGTCATGAATCAATTAGTGTTTGAGAAGAAATCTTTACTCGGAGGGTATGGAAATAGCATTTTTAACATTCGAGCTAACTAACTTGATTTTAGTAATGCTCGACCAGAGTGATCAATCGATATATTGAGTACCACAACATTGAAAGTATAGATTTGCCACTTGCCACTCTAGACCGACATGAATCCAATAGACTTTGTCTCAGGAATGAACTTCGGACACGATTAAATAACATGACCTCTTTTACTTGAAGAGCTAAAAATTGCTCTATTAGAAGACTGGCTCATTATACCCAAGAAAACTTGGTTAGGATTATGCTATGGCGTTGGCAGGCGCTAGAGGAGGTATAATGGATATGAGAAGGAGAGAATTGTGTTTGAGAGATAAATAAACTAGAAATAATGCTGAACATTGTATAATGAGAATGTAACACACACTGCCTGGTCTTTACACGAATATAGAAAATGGTAGTGAGAGATTTAGAGTGAGTAGATGATTGCTGACCGTTGTGACTGCTGTATAAAACTTTTAAAAGACTCTTCTTTGTATGGCTGACGCAGCTGTATTTAAACAGAGTCTCCCACTCTAGTTTGGCCTAAGTAGCGAGTGAGACTCCCAATTTTTGTGTTTGTGTCTCTCTCTCTCTCTCTGTTTTAGATCCCTCTATTCGGATCCTATTACAGGAGGCAAAAAAAATGTTAGAATGAAGTTTCTCCAAAAACTTCATACCATTTTATTTCTATTGTTAAATACAAAAGAGAATTTCTTACATTTAATTTGAAAAAAATATGTAAACAATTTGTGTTTGTTTTTAAATTTTCGTCTCATTTTTAGTAAATTTTAGGCTGTAGAAATGTTTTCTGAATGTCGATAAATTATTTTTAACAGGAAAAAAAAATTATTGATTATTTTTTAATTATTCACTCCATTTGCAAATGAATATTTTATATATATATATATATATATATACATGCACTATTCTCACAAATAAAAACACTATCTGACATTAATTAATTTCTTAATACTAAACAGATTAATAAAAATAAATAAATTTAGCCACTAAAAAAAATAAATAGAAATAGTGCGGAATAAAGAAGGCAACTATTCTTTCTTTATTCTGGTCAAGCATTGGCCAAGAGTATTTAGCGATCATCGATGAATGGCTTCTTCTTCTTCTAATCACTTTGAAAAATGATCCTAAGGTCAGCCTAACTTTCACTTAGATCACTTATAACGACTACACAAAGAGAATTAATTACTTTACCCCTAGATGGAGTAAATGGAATTTTCTAGTTAACTTAGTGCCAACATAAAATTACCTCACATAATAATAAATTATGTTTTCTATAATAATTAATTTAATTAATATTTTAATTATAAATAAAACAATGAAAGCTATAAATTTAGCAAATAACCTGCCTTTATTATATCATTATTATAAAATCTCAATTTTTTTCCAGCATTAATAAAAAACAAAACAAAAATGAACTGATACTTCTTTGATAAAAGTGGTGTAAGGATTTGATAGTTGCTTAACTCAAAATTTGGATTAGTTTCAGCAATGCTACGTGTTTTTTATTAATGTGCGAGGGTTAATACAACTTTTTTACCTCCGCTGCTGTTATGATGAAATCTCATTAATCAAAATGTATTTTATTTTGTAACCAGTTTTGTCAATATAAATTGTGGTAGAAGTTAGTTTTTATTTAAATTCAGAAAATATATAAAAAAAATACCAATATACTGTGCTAATTCGCTTGGTTACCATAAAGACTGTTATTTTGTTAACGTAAATAAAAAATGCATGATTTTTTCAGAGACGTTCTCCGTGATAGCCTGCTTCATTTTGTGGTCAAGGACCGGTTTCCGGCGTTCGCTCATCTTCAGGATGCGTTTGTCAAACAGTGTGATAACACAGATTTACACAGAGCAAATTCAGTTTTATACACTCTCTTTGAATGAATTTAATTGCTCTGTGCTAGTCTGTGTTATCACATTGTCTGGCAAACGCATCCTGAAGATGAGCGAACGCCGGAAACCGGTCGATGACTACAAAATGAAGCAGGCTATCACGGAAAATGTCTCTGATGCTTTTCAGCTCTGTGGAACCAATCACCACAACAACACGTAATTTTTTTATTATATTGCACTTCTCCTATTATAATTAACAAACTTACATTAAATTTGGGGAAAACGACGATTCCGGGCTGTTTGTTGTAGCAGCCAAATACAGAATTGAGAACGACAGGCGTAATCACGTTCTAGAAAATACTATACTTGCTGCACGGGATACAGATATCTACCATCCCGTCGAAGATACCTGTGCACCGTCTGATGTGACAAACCACGACAATGGCACTCTGCGTGTGCTAAGGGTAGAATCGTCATCCAACACATTTAAGATGCGTTGACATGAATTTTCGTAAGAACGATCAAGTTTCTTCGGTAGTTTATTCTCACAGAACCGGTTTCCCCTAGTCTTTACTATGCTGCTTATATGGTTTCCTGTTAGGCCAACGGCTAGCATACTCAGCGGCAGCTTTCGCGCTGCCGTTACAAAACCCACAAATAAAAACCACATCTCGCTATTCTATGACAAAGAAATCTGGCATTTTGAATGTATGAGCAGCTAAATCACGACTAAATGTTTCTATTTATTAGAATTGGACGAATTTCTATCGTGAGATAATAATTCCAAAGTTCATTACAGGATTATGAATTAATCTTGTGATATTTTTGGACAGCTCTCAATTTTCATTTTGTGTTTTTTTTAATTTATTTCGCATTTTATTTAACAAAAAAAGAAAGAAACCCCATGATATTATTATCGTTGGAAAGCTGGTGGAATGTAGATATTTTTCTGTAACCGGACCATACGCTAGCCTTAAAGAAATTTATAAGAAAATACTATTGAAAAGCGGTTTTTAACAGTCGAAGCGCTGTAGAGTTGAGTTTAATGTCTCTGAAAGACCTTATAATTAATTCAATTAAAATATAACTTCTGTTTCTTATAGGAAATTTAATGCTCTTTCCAAAGATGTAATTGAATATGATTTATGTTAAAAACTTTTTGAGATATAATCAATTTTATGAGAAAAAGTAGGAAAATTGAAAATTTTCCAAAATGAAGAATAACTTTTGAAGGCGAACGAATCGGACCATGGTTTATTAGAAATTTTTTGTTCCAAATAAAGTGACAAACCATATCCCGAAGTATTGCCAGAGGTTGCTGTTACACCCTGTGTATATCACGTGATTAACACGTCAGTAAAAAATTTTTTCCAATCAACCTACCATGAACGTCCATTCATATTAGGTGACTCAAATTACAACAGTAAGTGATAAAAACACATATTATACATAATTATTTAATTAAATGAAATTTTACAGTTTAAATAACAAATAAATATAATCATATATCTTTTCAGGCCATAAATACAATAAAACAATTAAAATAAACTCAATAGGGACCACGTGGTCAAAAAGAACACAATAAGTTTAAAATAAGGCTGAAAAAAATTTTGTTAATAAATTGACTCAAAATACAAAAAAACAATGGACGTATAACACATAAAGTGTTACAAAATTAAAAAAAATTCAAAAATTTAAAAATAACGAAGCCTTAACAGTTGATATAAAATCAAACATATATTTTGGAAATAAATTTTAATAAAGGTTGTTATAATTTTCGGACAATAAAATTAAATACAGTTGTAAACAATTATATACTAAATATCTAATTTTAATGTGAATTTTCAGTAAATGTTCAAGCATCCCTAGAAAATGACATGTAGAAGTGTCGAAACGTTGGCAGATATTATATTTTAAATAATAATGAAATAAATATAATATTTTGTGTGGCTGTAAGAAGGTTCATTTTCAATCATCAAATTGTCCATATACTCATAGATGCTTGGAATAAATTTATATTTCATGACATAGTTAACGGGGACCTGAATGTGACAGAATTGCCCTTTAGAAGGGAGGGGTGAAGTTGATCGTGTCAGAGAGATAGTTCTCACGTACCTCCTGGATATCCAGCTAAACGAATAACTTCAGTCGCCAGCGCAGCCTTTCTATATACTGGGCCGCACAATGTAGAATGGAAACAAGGGAGAGGAAAAAATGCAAAATAGAAATGGCTGGAGGAAGAAAACTCACTGACAGAAAAGAAAATCAACAGATCTAAGGACCTTTGTTGAGGCAAAGCAGATGCACAAATTTTATAATGGGGTTAAGATATAGTACCTATATAAAATGGTTTTACGTTTCGACGGGCCTTTTTTTTTTAGGCGAGCTTAATGTCCCAGCTGCCAAATTAGGTGTCGTGGACGTGGGTGTAAGCACATACTTTACCTTTACCCTTTTTAAACTATATAAATTTAGCATCTTCCATACAGAAATTAATTTATATCATGTTAGAATTAGAATAATATTTACTACCTTCCACTCATTGATAACACGCAATATAAAAGTAAAGTAATCCCTATTTTCCAGTCGGTTTTTATGTTCAACTACCGCAGGAAAATATCGTAGAAGGAGACGGATTATAATTTAATAAAAAAAAAAACTAATCGTATTAAGATTAAAATCAAATCTCACATCATGTTTGGAACCTCCATTCGCATGGTTAATGTACACAAGGCTCATTAAGCTCCCCTGTTAATTACTCTCAAATCTTTTTTGCTTCATTAATCAATCATGTGTACAGAACTCTTTTAGCCACCTCGCATAAACAGAGGGAATAAAATGGGAATGGGAAAGCAAAATGTAAGGAATTGTTTATTATTTTCTATCTGCGGTCGAAGTCTTAAAGGATAACGTGGTTGTGGAATTTTTGATAGGTTCTCTTTGCCTTCGTAAAAGGTCGGATGTCTCCAGGGCTCACAAAGTTTTCTGGTTATATATATATACAGAAACTTTATAAATGGAAGTCAACTCTCAACAGTAGTAACAGAAATAATGAAATTATTACTAATATTGTAAGAAGATGGAACTGATATCGCAGTTTCAAGGCAAGACTAACATCACAACTTAAATCTAGTAATCATTATAGTCAGTTCTCCCAAAAATTGTTTCAAATAAATGTGGTAGGATTTTAAAGCTAATATTGTTTTTTTAGACGGGCTTAACGTTCAACTTACCGTTTATGAGTCAAGGACAGAGGGCAGATAGCAAATATACTTTACTGTTAATTATTCATATATTAATACATCAAGTAAAGTCAAAGGCCTAAACCGGGAATCGTCCTAGACCTAAACCCAGTACCACAATACTCTCAGCCTTGTGATCGGCGCCTCTAACCATTCAGATATCGTTACGCATTTGTGCAGAAAGAATTTTGGTTTGATCAATTTTTTCAAAAAAAAAAAAAAATTAAGCTCTAAAGTCATACTTACAATGATCTCACCAAATGGTCAAAATAAAAGTCAAATTGACCAGATACTCATAGATGCTTGGCATAAATGTATATTTTGCGACATAGTTACCGGGGACCTGAATGTGACAGAATTGCCGTTTAAAAGGGAAAGGTGACTTTGTTATAAATGGAAGTCAACTCTTGATGATCCAGAAACTGAAACTGGAGGAAAATCCGATACAGGTTAGAAATAATGAAAACTAAACTTGAATGGCGGATAAAATCTCAGTTCCTAACTTTTTCTAGGAAAGTATAAGCCCATTTTCTGGATAAGGGTAAGCTCATTCTGAATCCTAATTTTTTTTATTTTTTTTTTAGTAATTTAATGGCAATAGGATTTGGTAATCTAATATTCATTATAAAATTCCGACTGCAAATTAAATGTTAGTGGAATGCTTGTTGCAATGCTGTGACAAACGTGAAGAGTAGAAATCATAAGTTAACATAACCTAGACTGCAAGTGGGTATTTTGAAATTAGCGATCAACTTGGTCCAGTCAACAAGGATGTTTGAAAAACGCTGTTCATTAAGTTACAGTACATATATGGGATCGGTTCAACATTTAATTAAAGGTGTTCATTTTCAACCACTACCAGCTAATAAATACCTTCATGATTAATTTTCACCATGGGAAAAGTAGTAGTATACAATGAATTCCTCCGATTAATTTCAACTGACTTTTACAAGTTTTTGGTGTTGAAATTTTCAAATCAATATTGTCTATCTAACTGTTTGTCCCACTTCCTGGAAACAGCATTGAAACTACACATTCATTTGTTTTTATTACTGGAAGAGATAACTTTGTTTTCATGCTGGAGTTTCAAAACTGTGTTTTCATAAGGAATATGTTTTGATATCCGCTAACAAAAATAAAGTCGATTTTAGAAAATATATGTACGTGTGAGTATGTGAGTTTGTATTTGTGTGAGAGAGAGTGTGCGAGTGCATTTTATATGTATTAATTTTTTTTTTTTATGCCTAAGCTGATGCCATTTTTAATATGGCTTTTACTCAGAATTAATATTTCGACAAAAAACTTATAATACATACATAGTCTTCTATCGCTTTTACAGTGATGTGACTTCCGTCTGGCTCTTTCATTCTTTTTGCTTGTGTTAATAAACTTTGAGGGTAACGGATTATCGAGACGAGACCCTGGTACCTTGGGCACCAGCTGCCCTGCGTGAAGCAATTAACATCGGGTGTTCTGATATTCTACTCCCTGAGACGGCACCTATTTATGCCCTCAGGCCAACTTACGCAATCGTTCCTACCTACAATAGATTTCTGTAGATTTAATATATATTTAAGATTTGTGGGGAGTGAATCGGTTGCTTTCACGTGGTGCCCGTGGATACTGCCTAGACAGGAACTATTGCGTGAGGTGGCCTGAGGGAAATGGAAAGGTGCCGTCTTAGGGAGTAGAATATGACAACACCCGATATTTGAAACTTCACGCTGGGCAGCTGGTGCCCAAGATACCAGGATAATGTCTCGATAATCCGTTACCCTTAAAGTTTATTAACACAAGCAAAAAGAATGAAAGAACTGGACGGAAGCCTCTACACTGCAAAGGTAGAAGTGGATGGATTATGTACGTATGCAACTTTAACACTTTTTTTTGTGAAAAATCGATTCTGAGTTTCAAAAGCCATATTCAAAATTGCTCAAAAATATTAAATCTACAGAACTATTTTTTGTTGGTTGTTTTGTGTGTTTGTCCGCAATAGCCTTTAAAAATTATCAAAAAAATATCAAAACAAAAAATCTAGAGAAAGAATTAAGCTCTGTAGTAGCCCGCTGGATATTCACGTCCAGACTTCCTGAGTTGGAGTCTAGCAGTGCTCTCCTTTCTAGATTTTTTCTTCCTAGAAGCCTTTATAGCTCACTGTCCGGTGTTGAACATTCTTCCCGATACTCCTTTTCGCATCACAGGTACTCGGGTGACTTTAAGGACAGTTTCCTAGCCTTCCAGATATTCCAGTCGTCCCGCCACCCCGTACAAGCACAGGGTAGTTTTACAAGAGAAGTATGTCACTACGACGGAGAGGCTGTAGTGCAAGGCCTCAGGCATGGGTATCTGATGATGGAGAGTGTTATCTGTTATGAGAGAACTCTATCTGGAGGCCGGAAGTGCAATGAGAAAGCCTGGGGCGCCAATGTCCATAAATTTTTGCGCGCCAAATAAATAAAAATAGAATAAAACTTGTATAATGCAGCAAAATGGATTAGTTTTCTTTCAATACTAGGGGTTTCTAGTTTTATTGAATAAATTTCGTTATTCTATAGCTACACATAAATATTTAAAAGTATATTCTCTATTTTATTATGATAATTAATTTGATTTATCTCTGATATTGTAAGAATGATTAGTAAATAGCATGTATTGAAAAATTTTATTTCAATATTTTATTACCATTGATGTTTTGTGTAATAAAAATAATATATATATCCAAAAAAAAAATATTCATTTTCTCTGTTAAATTTTTTGGTGAATGCTATAAATCATCGTCTTGTCAAATTTATAGGTCACACGATTTGTATGTGAATTGTAGTGAATCTCAACACAGATCATTTTAATTTATTGTTTCATACTTGAAACGACATATCAATTCCGTTGCAAACATACATGTCAGTATATATGCATGTATATTATATAATCCATTCACATATATATTGTAGATATATGTATATTATATATATATAATAAATAAATATATATATAATATAATTAATAGTTGAAGTTAAGTTCTAATGATATTTTAGAAGAAAATTAAGATACTTTAAAAAAAAGGAAATGAAAATGTCGTAAACTCCTTCATATTTTAGAACAACTATATAAATTATCTCTTTAACTTCCTATTGTAAACTATATAATTAATTATATATTATTTTATTACCCTTATATAAATAAATACCTATGCAATGAAAAGCAAACACCCATTCAATGTTGGTAATAGATTGTATTATACTATCCTATTTATACTATATTTATCTCTGTTATTATTATCTCTTTACAAAAATCGCATGATAGGTAATTGCTCTCTATTGTCATTTTTAAGGCTGTTCCAATTTCATTATAATTACCTTCTATTACCGCTGTATGTGGAAATATTGTAATCATGCGAAATTTTAGAATTAAATTGAATCCATACTGAAAATACGTCCTAATGGTATGAAACCATACGACTACCTCTTAATCTTAAATTAATACAATTTAATTTACAAATTTTCCCTTTAAAATTGCAACGTTTACAAAAATGTTTTGTCAGGCTAGCCATACAAATGATGGTACGGGTTATACTTGTATTCCTGAGCGGACTTATGTTTTAAAGGTGGTGAATTTTTAATTGAAATCTAACTGACGGTTGCCCAAAACCGCACTAAAATCATTTCCTTCGGACAAAAAATTCTCAAATAAAATTACTATGTTTTGGTCTGAGCAGTGAGCATTCTAAGTTTACAAAAATAAATCATTGTAAGCGTTTTGAGAAAATATCAAAAAACTTTGAACTCCTATACTGTAAAGTCTGCCAAATACTGAAATTTTTTTTCAAATATTCGAATTCTTTCAATTGTTTATAATGATTTAAATTATGTAGATGGTAATACCATACATTGTACTAAAGATATACTTTATAGGAAAGCATTACGCTCTGTTTTCTCAGAACTTCCGAAAAAATCATTTTTCATAAGAACATTTAATAAAAATAAATCTGGTGTGAAACACTCACACAACTTTCTCTTACTCCAGTTATAAAATTATAATTGACAAATTTTATAGTTTGTGTACCAAATTAATTCAAATACGACGAAAACTGAAAAAAACCGTTCAGTAAAAGCCCACTTCTGGTTAACTAATTTTCTTGAAACTATGAATTTTGGCCATCCATTAATTTCTAATTAATTTTGTTTGGATGATAGAATTGTATAATCAACTATGATCGCACTTAAGAGAAAAACATAACCCCACCTCTCCTCTAAAAGTGCCATTAAATGACTTTTCCTAGAGAAATGTTTTAAATAAAAGTTGTAGCTCTTTGTATGAGTAGTTAATATATCAAGTTTAAAGAAAATCGTCTAAGCCATTTTTGAGAAAATCGCGAAAAAGTGAAAAAAATCATTTAGTAAAGTGGTAAAGTAAACGCACTTCCGGTCATCCGATTTTTATCAAACTCGGAATTTGAACAACATATTTAATTCTAATTAACATTGTTTAGATGATAGAATTGTTTAATAAACTGAATTAGCACTTAAGATTGAAAACCTAACCCCACCCCACTCCCTTAACTGCCCTTTAATGAATTTTCCCAGAGAAATGTTTCAAATAAAAATGATGGGTATTTATGGGTGTAGATTAGTAAATAAAGTTAAAACAAAATTGTTAAGAGCTTTTTATTGGCGGGGGGATCGCGAAACACTGCATTTTTGTAAAGTTGCAGTTATGATTAACTTGTTTCTTGTTCGAAACCTACGTGTCAAATTCGTTAGTAATGCATAAAGAGAATACGAAGTTAGTTTAAACTTGTTCCATTTTGATTTTGTTTTTGTGGTATTGCGTACACCATATAAACAGACACACACACATACACCACACATACATTCATACAGACCATTCGCTAAAAACATTATTCTCATACTCAAGGGGCTTCGAAACTGTAAAAATTCACTTTTGAAAATGTAACACAATCGCAAACTCCTTCATACGAGGAGTAAGAATCCAGATAAAAGTGATTAGGAATATCACATAGTGGTTCATGGAGCAAATATGCCGCCTACAATTCATAACAAATTGTAGTTAGTTACTTATTCATTTCCAATTTTCATCAACTAACACTAGAATGTATTTAATTTAAACAGAGAGTTTGCTTCACAGCCATTCTCCAGTTTAACATATGTAGCCATCTTAACACTTTATATATCATTCGTATTTACTTGTGAGCCTCTTATAAATATATTCAACATCTGCATATATTATGCTTTATCTTTATTGGTTTCTAAAATTCAGATCATATTGTGTTCAGATCAGAATGTGCTAATTTAATTTAGACGATTCTAGCTAGATATTGCTTCTTATGTATCCAATTTAATAAATATTATCTCTAGTTCTGGAATCTAGATAAATATATATTTTCTATTAATAATTTAGGATCTGGCGGGGAAATAGCCCAAATTGAATTTTAAACTTACAGGATATACAATATTTTAAATTCTAGTAGGACATGCAAAGATGTATTGGACTAGGAAAATTCATTTTATACAATTGGGATTAAAAAACGCATAATAAGGGAAAAATTAATCCTAATAGAAGGGCAAAATTAGTTTGTTTTGGGTTCAGAGAAAAATATGTTTTGGGTGGATTATCGTAGTGGTTATTTATGAACCAATATGGTGAAGTTGTAACAGTTAATGTAGGATATTTGCTTGTTTGTACATTAGGATGTAAGCAAGACTCTGTAAGCCAAGATATATAAAGTATAGTAGTAAAGCCAGAAGGTTAATTTAATATAAATATAAGTAATAGTTATATCCTACCTGTGCTACCCTTATATTTTTTTTCTTCCTAGGAGCCTCTACAGCTCACTGTCCGGTGATGGACAGTGTTGTCTGTAACGAGAGAACACAGAGAATAGTTATGTTTGCCGTTGTTAATTAAACAAGCAAACATGTTGATTGGCTGGGGCCAAAGAAAAGTCTTTTTTAACTTCTAAAGGTTTATTCTATCGTCGTTCCAGACAACTATGGTGTCCTTCCTCAAGAACTATATGGAACTAATTCTTTGTTTTTTTCTTTTTACTTTCTCTTACTCCTAGTAAGAGGAAGTATTGTAATCGTGTCAAATTTTCGACTATTGAGTTTTACCGGAACATATCCGTTTTGAGTCCCCTGAGTCCACAAAAGTGTTTTTAGCAAAATGGTCTGTGTGGGAGTGTGTGTGTTGTGTGTGTATTTTGTAGTTGAACGCATAGCTCAAAAAAAAAATCGTAGAAAGTTCAAACTTGATATTACGTTTAGGTATCACCATGGGATCTGACGGTGCGTTATGTCTCAATATTCCTCAACCGGAAGTACCACTTTACTAGTTGTTTTTTTTACGTTTTTGCAATTTTCTCAAAAATGGCTCCAAAGATTTTCTTTAAACATGGTATATCAACTACACATACAAAGAGCTACAACTTTTATTTGAAACATTTCTCCAGGAAAATTCATTTAAGGGCACTTCTGGGGGAGGGGTGGGGTTAGGTTTCATCTTAACTGCTGTTTCAGTATATTAGACAATTCTGTCATCTAAATAATGTTAATTAGAATTAAATATGTTGTTGAAATTCCGAGTTTGAAAAAAAACAGATAACCGGAAGTGCGTTTGTTTTGACACTTTACTAAATGATTTTTTCATTTTTTCGCGATTTTCTCAAAAATGGCTCCGACGATTTTCTTGAAACTTCCTATACAAAATAAAAATGCAAAGATCTACATCTTTTATTTAACACATTTCTCTGGAAAAATTCAAGTAAAGGCAGTTTTAGGTGAGGGGTGGGGTTGCAGCTTCCCCGAAGTGGTATCATAGTAGATTATACAATTCTATCACCCAAACAAAATTAATTAGAAATAAATAGATGGCAAAATTCCAAGTTTTAAGAAAATTGAAAGCCGGAAGTGAGCTTATACTGAACAGCTTTTTCAGTTTTCGACGAATTTCGTTTTTTGGTACACAAACTATAACATTTGTCAATTATAATTTTGAGAACAGGAGTAAGAGAAGGTTGTGTGAGTGTTTCACATCAGATTTTTTTTAA
Source organism: Triatoma infestans (assembly GCA_011037195.1). Lineage (NCBI taxonomy): Eukaryota > Metazoa > Arthropoda > Insecta > Hemiptera > Reduviidae > Triatoma > Triatoma infestans. The sequence goes on along the minus strand of JAAEAF010006276.1, from coordinate 8,858 downwards.
TGCAGTTCCTGAGAAGGCCACCAAAGGTTCCAAAACGTCGATAGAATAAACTTTTGGAATTGAAAAGTTTCTTTGGCCCCAGCCAACCAGCATTTTCTTCTTCTTTCCATAGCTCTACAGTCCTTGTAGGACTTTGGCCAACTTGAACAAATTTTTCCAACCATCCCAATCTAATGCCCTTCTTCGCCATTGCCTAACTCCTATTTTCAACAAGTCTGGCTCCACATCTTCCAGCCATCTCAACCTTGGTCGTCTCCTTGGTCTTCTGCCGCCTGGATGATTTTCATAAATCTTTCGGGGAGTTCTCTGCTCATTCATCCTATGCAGATGTCTTAACCAGCGCAACCTTCCTAGTTTGACAGCAGCCACTAGATTTTTTTTTGTAAAGCTGGTTCTAATTTTATATAAATAAATGCAAATCAATTGTAGGTGAATTGTAGGCGTATACAATGTTTTGGTTCAGCAAAAGCTAACGGGTCAACCGTTAATAGTCCTACTAAGGTAAAAATTGGAGGAGTAAGTTCAAGATGATGTTTTGGATACAAACATATTTTATATATATGTCTATATATGTAATCCAGGTTTCCTAAGCAGCATGGAGGCGGCATTGTTGCAACTCACTGGCTAAATTGCAACTTGAGATTATTCAAAGCTTCGATTCACCAGTACGCTTTACATCAATCTTATTTCTGGAATCTAAGGAGGCCTTGTTAGGGATTCCATCTCTCTTTGTAGAGGTAATAAACCTATAAACGATGCTTATTAGAATTACACTGGCTGGTTTATGGCGATCGTGTCAGTTGGTTAGAAACTAAACAGAATACCAAGTTTGAGTTTCTTGCAACTTTTCATTTTTTTATATTTTTTTCACACACACACAGAGAGGAGAAAAGGAGAGTGACACACATACACACACACAAACACAAACCACACACACATATAATATATAGATATATATACGCATACTATTTGCTAAAATAATTTTTTCGTTCTTAGGAGACCTCAAAACAAGCATTTCAAAAATTTGGCTCGATCACAATACTTCCTCTTATCAGGAGTGAGAGAAAGTAAAAGAAAAGAAAAATACAATTTAGCGGGAATGGAGGTTGTGATGCTGAATATGATGAACACACAAACTGGCCGTAAACTCACAATATGTATTTAAAAAAATTCTGAATAAGAAGGGAAGAAGACTAAAGCTGGCAGAGTGGCCCAGCGAAGAATGATGATTTTTTTTTTTTTTAATTTAAGGCGCTTCAACATCTATGGTCATTGGCGCCCGGAGCCTTCTCAGTGTAGTGCCGGCAGTGAGCTATAGAGGTCGTAGGAAGAAAAAGATCTAAAGGTAGTACAGCTGGACTCGAACCCGGGCAGTGAGCTATAGAGGTCGTAGGAAGAAAAAGATCTAAAGGTAGTACAGCTGGACTCGAACCCGGGTCCTCCGTTAGGGTGTCTAGTACGCTAACCACTTAGCAATTCCCTTCCCTATGATTTTGGTGAATGTATGGTAGCGTAATGAATTTAGAATAGTAACGTTGGTTGTTGTGAGTCGATTGAACAGCGATGTGGCTACTTAGAATTCCTAGTTGTTGTAACGCTGGAATAGCTACTTGGCAAGGTACTTGCTGAAATTTCAAGATTGAGATTTGTTATCTTGTCAAAGTTTAGCTGGCGATTGAGTGTTAAGCCCTAGGGTCGTCTTTTTATTCAATTTCTTCTACCGCTAGAGATTGTTTCTAGGCGGGAGATTCATTGTCGAAGTGGAAGCTGATTGCCAATACATTCTAGTGCACGTGCCGGGGGAAACAATGCGTAATTGACGCATGAGCTTGGAGGCTCAGTGGTGACGCCTCGATACTACTGCTAATACAACTAATGGTCTACCTTTTGTTTAGCTAATTTGACAATGGTTGGTTCTATTAATCATTAGTATCAGTTTGTGTGTTCTTCATTTCAGCCACTATTCGCCCTATTATTATTAAAAAAAAACAACAAAAAAACGGACTATTAGCTGTGAAAAGCTAAAGTTGCAATATTTGACAATAATTTCACTACTATCTCATAACGATTTAATAGGTAGGTGATAACTTTAATATGTTTTATAAGGGCTAATAAAAAAAAAAGCTGTCGATTAATATAAAACTAGAGTAAATAATAAAAGTAATGATATAATAATAATAATAATAATAGTGTAAGTTAATAATATATTATTGGATACGATACAATATTGTATAGTTTTAGTAAGTTATAAATAATGATATAGCCTGCTGATATAGACTATAGGACAAAGTATATGGGAACCTTTAAAGAAACTTTATGATAGCTGACACACACTTACACACACAACCACAAAACACACACTTACATACATACACTCACACAAGACATAGCCAGTAGTTATTGATAATGTAGGACGTAGTTGTTGGTGGTTGTAGTAGTTTGATGTTACACTTCAGTAGATATGCACACATCCCTTACACACTCATGTTCATAAAATCTACCCCAATATAGCTCACCCAATATATTGAATATAATAACTTCATATCTTTATAAAAAATCAACCTTTTCTTTTTTTCTATGTTATTTTTTTAACGTTATCTATATAAAAGTTAAGAATAATAAGTAGAGCTCTGAGAAGGGTCCGGGCGCTAATGGCCATAGATGTTGACACGCTTTAAATTAAAGAATAAATACATAAATAAATAAATACAAAATTAGAGAAAAAATGTTTATATAACAATAATACATTTATTGCTCATAAAGATACAGATCCTTTTAGCAAGGAGCTTGCATTTGAAAATATTTACAACCATGTACAAAAAATAGAAATTAAATATCATTTCTTACATCAAAAGTAAAATCCTTATTTATTTCCTTCCTTTTTTTTTTAAAAAATGTTACAAATATCGATAATTAATTAAACAAGTTATATAGAAGTAAAAAAAATTATTTATTTATATTAAACGAGCGTAATTTAACAGCTCCTATAATATAATAGTATAGATCATTAAGTTTCATTTCGCTATTGACAGTAAGCAGTTCAGCTAGATCAAAATTGTTGCCATGAATATATTGATCAATATAATGAGCTCTAAGGGAACTATCGATTATACAGGAAAAACAAAATTAATTGATTTAACTTTTCTTCTTCCTTCATATTACGAAACTGTACATAAATTTAGGTAATCCAGATTATATTTATTTCCATTGTGAAAGATATATAAATATCAAGTACTCCACCCCAAGTAGTATAGAAACAATATAGGTCCGATTTATTTATATGTTAGGTCAGTTGTCGTTAGGTTTTCTTCGATAGGTAACTAGTAGTTTAACATAATCAGTATAGTGTCCATCAGAGTTAACAGGTGCGAAGGACCTTAGATGTTGTGCACCTTTCAAATAACAAAAAAAAAAAACAAAAAAACAAAACAAAAAAAAAAAAAAAAAAAACATATATAAATGGTTATTGGCAGCTAATCTGATTTGTATTATTGTCCTATTGTATTTTATGGATAGAATTCCTATAAGTTATATAATTTTCGCATCGATCTGATGAACTAATATTTTTGAACAATGAACTATAAGATGAATTAATGCATCCACCCACGTTCAAACTGAACCAGTGGTTTTTAAATTTTTCTAAAATTGTATGTTTATTCTTTGCCAGAAAAATCATTATGTAGTAATGCCATTATTCTGCAGGTCCAGGGGCAATGAGGCAGCAGTTCGCCTAGCCCAGGAGGGTTCCATGGAGACCCTTATCGAACCCAAACCGTTCTGCGGCATTGCAAGATGTCACAGGAGAGCATTTATCAGAACATGAATGCACGATCGATGAAGAGAATTATTTACTGCTACTCGCCCAGGCTAACTGCGGAATTACTCCAACTAGGCTGGGTGGCGATAAGGATAGCAGTTGGCCTCCCCACTGGCAATTGTAGATCTATAAACCCTAGCACCGCACGGGCCAGGCAATAAATAGCCTGCGCAGGTTTTGTCAGGAAAAAGAGGATACTGCACTGCATGTTTTGTGTCAGTGCGACAGGCTTGTATGGCTAAGGCTTCACCCGTTTTGGAGAGGAGAAGCTGACGCCTGGAAACTTCAACCAAGTGCCTCTCACGGGACTATTAAGTCTAATAAAGTAGACAGGATTAGAGAGGGTGCTTTGATTAGAGGTGCTCTTAACTGACCACCTATGGGCCTCCTCGGACTCCAAAGTTCAGATAAAGTACAGGACCGGATAGGGGACTCCAACTTATGGGATGCCACAAGAAGGGTCGCGGTAGCGTTGGCTGGAGAGCCAACCTCCACAAATCTAATCTAACCTAATGCCATTCTGCATGTCGAATACTGCATTATTGAAGACAAAATTTAAATAAGAATGTCTCAAGTTAGCGCGAGTTAAATCAATAAACTATAGCGAATTCTTAACATTGCTGAAATTAATTTTTTCAATATGATAAAGAAAATTTTAAGAAAACAAAGAAATCTTGGGATTTTAAGGTAGTCCGATAGATAAAAATGAAATAAAAGGATGCCAAGTATATTAATAATATTTATATTGTTTCAAAAGATTGAAGAAAGTGAACGAGGATAGAGATTATTAGTCCTGGCATTCATATCAAGAATCACTTTGACAAGGCTTGCCGCCCTCCTAAAATTATGGAAAGCGTTAAGTAATGCGAGAATCAGTAGCAAGTATTAATTTGTGCCATTACTTCTTCAAGTGAATACTGTTTGGAAAAGGATTACTTCAGCGTGCAGTTTATTCACTAATTTTCTTCATTAGGCAGATCAACGTATTTGTAATTATAATTTATTATAATTACTACTGTATAATTTTAGAGTATAAGACGTAACATGAATATGTATAATTAATTATATGTTAGAAGATATTTCTTGAAATTAGGCACACACTGGGGGGAATACGATTGTTTGGATCTCAAGCTTCACTTATTAAATTGAAATTGAGCTTCACTTACTGATTGTATCAATTAAAAAAAAAGAAAAGTCGATTACTTCATAAGGGAAGTAATATTGTAAAGAGAGTATTTATTTTAATCTACCAGAACTAGCAGTATGAGAGATTTCTTCTTATAGTCCTCAATTGAGAATTTTACTTTCATATATCTGGAAATATCAAGGAATTCTTTAATTCAGGAAGCAACGTCGCAGTCTCTTTACTCTTCGAGTAGAAAGAGTTTTTGTTTGTTTGTGCCATCTTATATAAATAATTTTCTTATCATAGGTTCTGAAGTATTAATTGTTTTGGAAAGTGTAACATTCTTTCCTAATTGCGAATTTTGACTTTGTGTTGACCAAAATTTTCATTGATGTACCCATAAATCAGCTATAATTGAGTTCCTAGTTGTGTTCATAAAATGTCAACAATAAAGAGTAAATTGCTAAACAGTTTGAATCTTTCTGAATAATAATATTAATTATCAAAGTATGTTAAAATTAAATATCAATAATAATTGGGAATTGATGGTGTATTGTCAATATTTTATTTTAACTTGAGATTTATTCCTTCAACTATGACATTATTTCAAAGCCAAAATAGAAGTTCCTTTATCCTAGGACCTTTTGAAACCAATCAAAAACTATTTCATATAGAACTTGTAGATAATGCAGTTGTGAGAGAAATTCTTTCGCTCGGCCATAAGCTAGGAAGTGACACTTGGAGGTTCACAAAGCGGAAGCAACTACTAGAAGTTAAAATGGATTTCTAGTGACAATGAAGAGAAAGTGAGAAATTCACAAACTGACAAAATTAATGAAATAAGAAAGTTTTTTTTTTTTTTTTTTGAAACAGTTTGATTTGGACCATAGTTTAGTAGGAAATCCAAGGGCTAGTCTAGGGTATAACCGTTATCATTTTAATGGTTCCCTGAAAAACCTGAAAAATTCTACAAGAATAATTAGCAGAAATAAAACATTTTGTTGAAACAAAGTGATGGTTGACAGAAGCCAAGGGAAAACTTTTCAACTTAGGGGAAAAAATCGCCGTTTCCAACACCATTGGTGCACTTCCTCAGGAACTTATAAGAAGAGGTTGATATTATTATTATTATTAACAAACGGGTGCCCAAAGGCGCGGGACCTAAGCCTATGTGGCTCTTATCCCCCCGTGACCCCTTAATTTATCTCCCCCGGTAACTTGCCGGTTAATCTGCAATATCCCAAGATATCCCTAAACTCCAACTCGCCTAGGCAATCCTGCGAGAGTGGTGTCCTCCAAAATATACGAAACCTAGTTCCAGCGAAACGGGGGCACTGACATAAGTAGTGATACACCGTTTCCCTAACTCCGTCATCAAAGTTCTGACAAATGGGACTCTGCGTCCTCCCTATATTGAACAAGTGAGTAGTGACTGTGTGTGTCCAGTCACTATCCCTACCAAGGTCCTCAAACCCGTCCTACAAGAGCCAGGAGATACTACGAAATGCCGCTGCTTGCTTGCGTTATGAATCACTTTTAAGCTGGGTGAGAGGCACCCCATGCGTAATCACCCCTGCGTTCTCCAAAGCTCTCGTCTCCAGAGTGAGCTAATCTGTTTGTCCGCTGAACGCGAAACGGGTCTTGTTGTAACATCAGGACTGGTTGTAGGGACCACCAATAATGGTAATGAATGATCCCACCTCTGGCCAGCCGATCCGCGCCTCTCATTGCCCTCTATTCCCGAATGTTCCGGGGTGATCCAATAGAGGATGACCTTTACCCCGCGCCGCAGCCAAAAGCTGTAAGCATTCTCTCACATTCTCCCAGCTAATTTCGAAGACTCCACCAAGGCTTACTCAAAGGCCTTAGTGCGGCTCTTGGACTCTCGGAGAAAATCCCGCCCACTTCGCTCTAAACTCTCCAAGGGGGAAGCCAGACATTCCTCACAAGGGTGGCAGCATTCAATGATGCCCACCACCTCAGACTGGAAAACAGTGGCCAAACCACCCAAGGCCACCGATCTCCCTCTATCCAACTCCTGAAGCCATGCTCCCGCCCTCGACATGCCAGTACCCTCCTACCTAGAGCCATCTGAATAGCAGCGAGGTTGATAAGTTAAACTTCTATTTTTTTTTTTTTTTTAATAAATGAATAAATATAAATACATGTGAACACTCACTAGACTTTTTCTTATAGCAGTTAAAATTGTCTTTAATTTTGACATTTTTACACAAAGCCTAACAAAAATTGTTAGGAGTATCAGAAAGTACTAGACAGTGTTGGTGGGAGGGAAGTACATATTGCTTCTCTGCACATAAGCAGCTAATACTAGAATGTGTTTATATTGTAGTCCAAAAGACAGCGCCTAGATCAACCCCAAATAAAGCTTGCAATTTAACGATAGCAATTCCCCCGGAATTCCCTAAAATTAATTTTCAAAAAAATTTAGGAAAGTTCTGAAATCGATATTCAGAAATTTGTTTTCCATTTAATGTGGTGGATTTAAATCAGCTAAGTTAGCATTTCAAGTTTAAAGAAAATCGTTAGAGTCGTTTTGTAAGACATTCAGAAAGCTTTCTGTTAAATCGCGCTTCCAGGTTAGCAATTTTCTACAAATTTGAAATGCTAAGCCAATGCTTTTTACTGACACTAATAAAATGTAGGTAACTGGAGGGGATTAATGGTAAACGACAACAGCAGCGAAAAGGATTTTTAACATTCGGAACGAGGAACATATAATATAAGGACAAAAATAGAAGAACAAATTCATAAAAGAAACTGGTGTTAACAAAATGGCTCCAGGAGCTGTGCCGGTTTTGGGGCTGGCGTGCATATTAGGCGCGCTGGCGTCGGCATTGCCATGTCTCTTGGTAGCAACCCTACGGTCTTTCAGGCTGAAATTTTCGTCATCCTAAGTTGTGCCCGGCATCTTAGGGTTAAGGTCGTAACGGGCAGAAGAATCATGATCTTCTCGGATAGCCAGGCCGCACTAAATGCTTTAGTGGCGAACTGCATCAGGTCGAGAATTTTTAAGGAATGCCGCAAACAGCTAGAATCTCTGGCAAACCACAACAACCTTCGGCTAGGTTGGGAGCAGGGACTTAAAGGCATCCAAGGCAACGAAGAGTTCGACAGACTGGCGAAGGCAGGCGCCTCACGAACTCCCACTGGTCCGGAGCCTTGAAAAATGGCTAACACGCAAACATACAATATAGTGGAAAAATATTGCGGGGCTGAGGCACTATAAGATTTTCCTGGAGGGCTCCTCAAAGACTTGCACAAACTATATCTTCGGTAGAACGAAAGTGGAGCTAAGGAGAATTACTTCCCTAGTTAAAGGGAATTGCCTTTTAAGGAATCATATGCATAATATGGGTCTCTCTGAGGACCCACATTGCAGGAATTGTGTACAAGAGGATGAGACACAGTCCCACCTTCTTGGAGAGTGCGCGCACTATGCTAGTAGTTGATTCCTGAAATTTTGCATCCACAATTTGGAGCCGAATGTGAGAACAGAAACTTTACTCGCCTCAGCCCTGGCGTTTTTTAATGATACAGGGCTGATGTGGGGCACCTATGCGGGGTGCTCAATGGGCCCAGCTGAGGTCTGAGTGCTGTACCTCCTAAGAGGCCCTGAGTTTCTAGATTAGATTAGATGTTAACAGAAACGAAGAGGAAAAGAATAGTACAGGAAGTCTGGGGGAATTATATAAAAATATAAGGTTAGGACTAGATAAAAGAATTGAGCCAATGCCTGGGTTGAAAGAACCGAAAGAATTTTGAAGATATCTCTGGAAATTTAAGGAAGGAAAGTCAAGCTATTGGGAATAGTTGCGCCTAACACTTAATAACGTACTGCAGCAACTAAAGGATATTCTTTATGAAAATATGAGTAAGCTGCTGAAGTAAGCAAAG
>JAAEAF010006275.1:0-57119 GCA_011037195.1 Triatoma infestans | reverse complement strand
TCTATCTATCTATCTATCTATCTATCTATCTATTTATCTATCTACCTACGAACACCACTCATTCCGACAGATAAGCCGTTCGAGTTCAAACGACTTCAATTTCCAATACGCCTTACGATCGCTATGACTATCAATAAAGCGCAAGGACAATCTTTGCAAGTGTGCGGTTTGAATTTATAAAACGAATGCTCTTCTCATGGGCAATTATATTACATGTCGCATGCTCCAGAATCGGTCAACCTTCTGATCTTTATGTTTATGCAGAAAACGGACAAAACCTATCTATATTGTAGTCCATTCACTAGCTTTACAATAAAAAAAACTTTTAGTTAAAAACATTTTTTCTTTCTTTCCTTTCAGTTTGCAGCAACGCAAAGTAGGGTATTAAAATGAATGATTTGTTTCCTGCTGAATCTATGTTAACTATAATACTATTTATTTCCCAAATAATTAAAATCAGGCTGAGCCACAGCGAAGTGTGGCCGGGTTTAGCTAGTTAATTTATAAAAACCACTTTTTCTGGACTCAGGGGACCTCAAAACATTTATATTTCCGGTGAAAACTCAATATCGTAAATTTGACACGATTGCAATACTTCTCTTACAGCTGTTACAGAAAGTAAAAATCTGGGGAGGGGAGGACTTTCACAGTACTTTCTCTTACTGCAATTCGTAAGTCAGAAAAAAATGATCAGTAAGGTCGCAATTCTGGTCAGCTGATTTGGTTCAAACTCGGAATTTTATGAAAATATATAATTCTGTTTAATATAATTTAAATGCTACAAAGTATATAATAAATCTAAAATAGGCCTTTAGAGGAAAGCACAATTCCACCGCTCCCGGCTAAAAGCAGCTATAAATTAATTTTCCTAGAGAAATTTGTAATGGAATCCGAACCATTAATGATTCATAGGATCCGAAGAGCGGAGAAACACAAAAATGAATAAAAAAAAAGTTAGTTATCCCCCATCAAGGCCAGACTAGGAAGGGACAGTTCTATTCTTATAAATGAAGGGCAGCAGTACAGTTTAGGACTGTTTACAACCCTTTTACAACCAGTCTGCAACCTTCTACTACTACCTTCTCGTCTCTCAGCCAGTCTGTCTCTTTATATTTCTCACACTACCTAACTTCTATTATACTTTTACAAATAAAGTCCATGCAGTTTCTGTGTTCTTTCATTATACAGTCTTCAGCTAATATTCCAGTTTATTTCACTAAAACCCATTCAATCTAATTCTTTCTCCTTCTGTTTTAAATAAAGGTTGTAGTTTATTATAGCTGTAGTTATCGTATCATGTTTAAAAAAAAAAAAATCATTGTGTCGTTTTTGAAAAAAATCTGGTGTGAAACACTCACACAACTTTCTCTTACTCCAGTTCTCAAAATCATAATTGACAAATTTTATAGTTTGTGTCCCAAATTTAATGAAATTCGTCGAAAACTGAAAAAAACTGTTCAGTAAAAGCGCACTTCCGGTTTACTAATTTTCTTGAAACTTGGAATTTTAGCCCCATCTATTTATTTCTGATTAATTTTGTTTAGATGATAGGAATTGTATAATCAACTGTGATAGCACTTTAGGATAAAACATAACCCTGTCCATCCCCTAAAAGTGCCCTTAAATGAATTTTTCCAGAGAAATGTTATAAATAAAAGATGTAGATATTTGTATGTTTAGTTTATATATGATGTTTCAAGAAAATTATCAGAACCATTTTTGAGAAAATCGCGAAATAATGAAAAAAATCATATAGTAAAGTGGTAATGTAAACGCACTTCCGGTTATCCGATTTTTTTCAAACTCGGAATTACAACAACATATTCAATTCTAATTAATATTATTTAGATGACAGAATTGTCTAATAAACTGAAATAGCACTTTAGATGAAAACATAACCCCACCCGTTCCCCATAAATGCCCTTAGAAATGTTTCAAGTAAAAGTTGTAGCTCTTTGCGTCTGTAGTTCATGTAACATGTTTAAAGAAAATCAACGGAGCCTTTTTTTGGAAAAACGCAAAAAAGTAAAAAAAAAACTAACTAGTAAAGTGGTCTTTTGGTTGAGGAATTCTGTCAGATCCCATGGTGATATCTAACCGGAATATCAAGTTTCAACTTTCTACGGTTTTTCGTTTTTGAATTATGCTGTTCACACACACACACACACACACACACACACACACACACACCACACAGCTCATTATTTATATAAAACCATTTGCTAAAAATCACTTTTTTGGACTCAGGGCACCTCAAAACGGATATTTCCAGTGGAAACTCCATATCGAAAATTTGACACGATTACAATACTTCCTCTTACTAGGAGTAAGAGAAAGTAATACTAGGGGTAAGAGAAAGTAAAAGTCGCAAAAATAACTGCAAAATCTATTCCGTAAAATGGTATTTCCCGTTGAGTAATTCTGACAGATAATTTTTCTGTCAGATCCAATGATAATAATCAAACTTAATTCAAATTTAAACTTGCTGTGGTATTTACGTTTTTGTTGAATACGACTTTCTTAGACTCAGATACCTTAAAACAGGTATACCGGTGAAAACTTGATATCAAATCTTTGACAAGATCGTAATAATTCCCCTTGCAGCAAAAATAAAGTAATAAAAACGTACATTTAAAAGTATTACAAAACATAAGACATTTTAAAATCAAATATAATCAAGAAGTAATAATTATAATATTACAGTTTTATTACTATAAATAAAAAGGACATTAGTAATATTGTCATGGTGACCTAGATAGTTTATAGTATACAATGATGACATCACTGTTACTTTATACTTGTACTACATGACAATAATTGCATTTGTACAGAGGAAAATACAAATATAATTACATTGCTGTCATTAATGATTCTATTGTGAAATTAAACAAAAAAATAATATGAATTTTCTTAATTTATGATTTTATCTTGAATATATAATTGAAATAAATTAAATTTGTTTCTTGTATGAATTTTGTATTTAACTTTCAAGTTATAAAACAGAAAGCTGAATTTAAAAATTTAAAGATGGCTTAGCTGTACAAAAAAATCTAAACAGATATATCCATCTTTGCCCGGATCAGCCCGGACAAAAAGACAAATTGCGCCCCTTAAAAATATATATATATTATTTAAGCAAGTCTTTGCATGTTCAAACACAAGCTGAAGCAGCGCTCGGCTCGCGTGCTAATGCTATTCGGTTCAGAGAAGTTTATGCATGTTCAAACAAATTCAAACATCGTCCTTTACAAATTCTGTGTAACAGCAAAAGAAACACAGCAACCAAAGAGAGCAAGAGAAGGCCAACCACTCTCTCGGACTGGGGTGGGAGAAGCTGTATAAATATAGCGACGGACAGTCCATAAACACAGTTAAAGACAGTTGAAAAAACAGTTGAAATCAGTTCAGTACATCGAATCGCTACGTGTCATTCTCATACCGTTCTACCTCAAACATTCATCCATTGTAAAAACCAGGCAGTGTGTGTCTATTTATTAATATAACAGTTAACCAGTGTTAACCAAGTCTTCTTCTTAATTCATCAAACAATACCAATTCTCTCCATCCAACACATCCGATGATGTAACAGCAAGAGAAGCACAGCAACCAAAGAGAGCAAGAGTAGCTCAACCACTCTCTCGAACTGGAGTGGGAGAAACTGTATAAATATAGCGACGGACAGTCCATAAAAACACAGTTGAAATCAGTTCAGTAAATCGAATCGCTACGTGTCATTCTCAAAGCACTCTACCTTAAACATTCATCCATTGTAAAATCCAGATAGTCTGTGTCTATTTATTAATATAACAGTTAACCTGTGTTAACCAAGTCTTCTTCTTAACTCATCAAACAAAACCAATTCTCTCCATCCAACACATCCATTGAATTATGCGTTAATTTTTCAATAATAGTGTAAATATTACTAGCATTTAGCCATGAACAATATAAATACGCACAGCACTGTAAATTTGTGGCGAATTATAAAACTATATATGAAATTTTCTATTAATTTGAGTATTTAACACATTAACCGCCGAAATGGCGCCCCTAAATTTTAGCGCTCCGGGCAAATGTTCGTTGCTTGACCCTAGAGTGGACGCTGATCTGTGAAGTGAATATACTTACTCTTGCTGACGGTAAGATGAAATATTAAGAACATGCTAAATTTTCCAAAGTTAGTTTTCATGTTTAGAAATCCCCAGAGTCTGAAAATATTGTTTTAAGGGTCAGAGTGTGTGTGTGTGTGTGTGTGTGTGTGCGCGCGCGCACTCGTTTAGGTTAACTTTGCCGCATCAGGTTATGGAACAAAATCCATAATTGATTGGAACAATCCATAACTTGGTGCGACAAAGTTACGTACTAAAGAGAAAATCAAATTTGAGCTTAATACGATTTTTTGTTTTGTTTTTGAGATATTTTATTCACACACAAACACACACACATACACACACACACTGACCTTTCTCTAAAAACATTATTTTCGGACTCTGGGGATTTCTATACATGAAAACTAAATTGGCATGATCATGTTACTATAAAATCGTAATAGAAAACTGAGTAGAATTATAGCAAGAGAAATAGAAATGTGTGTGTTTCACACAGATTTTTTTGTACAATATAATTTAGATCTTTATTCAGGTTCAAACTTAGTTTAGTTAAGTTTACTTAATTTAAACTTAATTTACATAAGTTGAGTAAGTACGATAGATGACAGCATGTCAAGTGCAAAAGGGCCGCTCAAATTGAGTGGCAGGCAAAATCAGCCCCCAGCAGATTTACTTCTCTCTCAGAAGCAACATTAGTGACAGTGAATACGGCAGCATCTTGGGATATTAATATAGTCAAGCGAGCTGTTTATCATTACGGAATGAATTTTGATACCCATATTAGAATAATTTTGTAAACGTAAGGATTTAAACAAACTTTATTATAAATTCTTAGGTAACAAACTAGGCTGTTAATCATTTAAATATTTACTCATACTTGTTGGGATAAGAAATAGTATTGCGAAATTGAAGTTTCCAAGGAATTACGTTTTAAGGCTGCCGGAAATCGAGAAAAATTTATTCTGTGACTGTCATTAACACACTCTTGTTCCCTTTGGCACCCTTTTCGGCCTTTTGCATATTTTGCGCGTTTGTGTTCCTTTGGCGTATTTGTGTTTTGTGTGACTAAAAAACTCAAAATTGCAAGTTGAAAGCAAATTACTAAACTAAAGCGAAAAATTGCATGTCTGCTCGACTTGATGTCATCAGGGACCCCGACAAGAATATTAGTTCTCAAACCTTCATTAAAAGCTCCCAGAAGAAAGATTACCATGGTTATGTTGCAATAGGCTAAGGCTACAGAGAACCAAACAGTCTATGGACTATGGACTTGTAATGGTACTGCAAAGATAATGCAACCACAGCAGAGAGAAGAGAGGCCCTCTCTGGTTATCAGAGACTACTCTCTGACTTAGGCAGGCTAGAGTGGGAGAACCTGTGTATATAAGCCAGTGGGAATCTATCTAGAGGATATCTATCAGATACATCCATACAACTGTACATCGCATCGTGTCATATCTTTACTCTCACTATTCATTCTATCACTTTCATTATAAAGTCCAGTGCAGTTAGTGTAAACTTAGCTACATTATATTAGTGTCTTCATATCTTGTTCATTTAATCAAACCTAATTTCTCTCCTTAGCAACTCCATTATAGACTATAACTGGGTCACGCAAAGGCAGAACAATAGCTGCATCTGTAGGTTGTGACTGCAGCCTATTGGAAGAAATTTTCTAATATTCAAAACCAATTTGCTCATTGGATTCAAAGAAGATCTACTCTAAAATCTACTAAAAATATGAATAATCATCTTCTTTCCATTGATCTAAACAAAGTACTTCTGTTGATCTAAACTCAAACAGGAACCCAATTTACCGATCTATTTGAAATTTTCATTATGAAGCTCCAGTAAAATACCTTAAATTTCATGTCCACTTCCAGAAACTCAGAAATGTCAGCCAGCTAATATTTTCCAGAACAGATGCAATGAAGCTATACGTTAATAGTATACACAACCTTACCATAAGGAAGAACCTTAATTTAAGATGCGCCACGGACATTAGCTAAAAGTCTAACAGGGCAGCAAGAAGAGAGTGTGTAAAGCGAAAGTCTCCGGCAAGATGTAAAGAGGACGCTTAAGTAGGATTTGGGAAAAAGAAATTGAGTAGGGCCTTAAAGATAGATGTCCTTGATTGGAATCAAAAGCCGAGAGTTGGTACCAGACAGCTGGAAAAAACTCTATAAGGCCTCTACAGTGTAAACAGTGTCCAGTAGGGACGATGTTAAAGAAGAAGAAAAAGAAGAATGGGTGTTACGTATTCCTGGAGTGTAAGGGTAGTTTTTACAAGTGCAACGGAATACGTAACCTGGTTTACGAAAACAGTAAAAGAGAGCTCTGGTGTCAGGGTAGAGACAGCGACGTTACTTAGAATTTTTGTCACACAGAGCACTGTTGTAGTGTTCTAGCCTTATGGCAGGGTACAGTTTCTCGTTGTACTCAACTAGCCAAGTGGCAGGGCCCAGTAGCCGCCATCATTATTAAGTTCCGTTCTAACTGTTGAGCTGAAGTGACGCTAACCAGACTGCATTTTGTTTCTTAGTGAACACCTTACACACATCCTTTTATATTGTTTTAATCATTTTGTGAGGTTGCACAGTTACCTCCTAATATCATTATTCAAGTGTATTTCAAGTTCTGTGGCGTATCGTAAAATCGCTGTATCATAGTTCTCTTTTTACGCCGTACAGTTGCTGCCTCACGTGTGTAATCTTTCCAGCAGTCTGGTAATCATTTAATTTACAGTTTTCACACTCAGTACGAGCTTATTCAGCAGTGGTGATAATAGGAGTCACCAATCTAAATAGCGTCAATCTCTGGCGGATGCACGTGGCTTATATTAACATCTTCTACTTTCAGAGTAAGATAATTTTCCCATTCTTTCCTCTCCTTTATATCTCTACTCATTATTAATTGTTAATATAAGTTGGCAGAAGCCGTTTATGCGATTATTGAAATCGCTCTGAAGGTAACATTTCATATTATTTTCTCTTTTCTCAGTACCTTCAGTCTCAGCTTAACATTTATTGGATTACTAATCGTTTGTCTAATTCAAAGCTAAGTGACTATTCACTGCCTGCTCAACTTGTACATTCTGGGGAGACGTAATCTCTACACTAGATAGAACACAGTTTGATTAAAGGAGGCGTAAGGAACTTTAAGGCAAGTACACTCCTAGCTTCTCTTATTCGCCCTCCTGTGTTATAATATTTTTTCTCAGCCTAGTTTCAGAACATACAGTTCTATCTAACACTGGGTCTTTGGAGGAAGTTATGATTTTATGATCTTATCTGAAGTAACATTTTTAAAAATATATGCAGAAGCTTATTGAAATTTATAAAAGAATTTCTGTATTTAAGTTTTTTAACAGATACAACTAGCTGGCGTAACAGACAGACAGATAGCATTTGAGCAATATCATAATCTAAAACAAACAGAAATTCATACCAACCAATCTCCAGTTCTGAGATGATCATCCAAATCGCGAGATTACAATAAGAGAATTAAAGAAAAGAATTAAAACGAACTAAAGATGCGATAGTATTATTTCGAACTGTATATAATATATTAATTACAACTTAGTATTAACTAGTAATTACTGTTGCAGGGTTGCAATTACAACGCAATTACCTGAAGAATGGTTTCAGCCTTTTAATTTGAAAAATAATAAAAAATTAAAAGGCTTAATAACTTGGTTCCTTTTCGTAACTTGTAATTGTATTCCTTGCAACAGTAAATTACTGTTTAATACTAAAAAAATCAACCTATGCTAAAATACAAAACAAACATACAAATTAGTTTGATAATATACTGAATACATTAATATTGTATGAATATTAACAAGTCTATTGTCAACTTTATTGATCTTATTTAACATACATGTCATTTATTTATGTAATAGATGTCAAATAATCATTTCTGCCAATAGGCTTCTTGCCTGTCGGTACTATTTATTGAATTTATCATTCTTTTTTTTATAACTTAGAAGTTGGCTCTTTCTTAGTATTTTATCACAATCCTGATAATCCATTATTATTAATCCGTTTACAAAATTGTTGTAAATAGATTCACAATCCAAATTACCACAATCTTTATCCAAGAGGTCTAATCCTAAAAGGCATTTGCCTCTACAATAACGATGAAAAGGGCCACAAAAAAAAATCTGAAATTATGACCACAAAGATAAATAAATACACACTTATTCAGTCGGGGAATGGAGAAGAAAGACCCGATGGCTTGATCCAACATAATTCCTCTAAACTCAGAAATTCACAAGGTTCTAAATGCTGATAACAATAAAATTATATATTTTAAAGAGATTCAGATGTATTAAAGGTAATGGCTGAAGAAAAATTGAAATCAATAATCAAAGATGAGACTAAAAAGGTTAAATCAATCGATTTAAGAGAAATAGAGAGAGGACATACCCTTGTGTTTTGAAATTCTTTCATTTTTAATAATATTGCAATAACTAGTAGGAAATACACTAGTAAATACTTCTTTTTTTTTTTTTAATTTTATTAAAGACGCGTCAACATCTGTGATCATTGGCTAGCGGAGCCTTCTCAGTGCACTGCCCGCCTCCGGACAATGTTCTCTCGATACAGACAACACTGTCCATCACTGAACAGTCCCTAGAAAGAAAAAAACCTAAGGTCAGCAAGCTGGACTCGAACCTGGGATCTCCGCATGGGAGTCCAGTACGCTAACCACTTAGCTATTCCCTTCCTACTAGTAAATACTATTTGTGTATATGTACATGTTTAGTATTTATATTATCTGTACATACGGTTGTTTTTAACTTAGCTATGATTGTGTCTATGTATGTGTGGGTTAGTTTGTTTGTGTGCGTGTTTTTTAGGTACGAATGAATAAATGTATGAGTGTGTACAGTGTAACTAGTGAAAAGATAGCTTAAGTGTAAATTGTATTTTATTGTACAGTGTACATATTAATTTATTCTTAGAAATGAAAAGATTAATTACATTACATGTCAATATGACTTGGAATCCCAAGTCTACTTTTGTAAATAAGGTAAGTTTGAAAATCTGTCTACTTAAAGAAAAAATTAATATAACTTTATTAAGCGAAACTTGGTTTAATGATAGAATAGATGGGTAGGCGGGTACAAAAATACTAATTTAAAAGAACACAGGTTTTTACGGAAATTAAAAATTTATATGAAATAACTGAACTATTAGCCGCGGGAATTTCTTTATCCACTTTTCTAAATACAAGAGCATAATCTATTTATAATAATCCAAAGAATAATGTCACTAACACCGAATGGGGTAGGTTTATCAAAATTATCCCACTCCCTATTCTATAATGTGAGGCGACTTCAATGTATACCACCAAGTTTTTTGGAACTACGTACGCAAGGGCCAAATGGTCGCTTCCTATTGGAAGTACATCATGACAAAAATTTGGTCTATTTTAAACAAATTCGGTCAATTTAAAATTTGATCTTCTAACTTTAGCAAAAATATAAATCATATAAATGAATCAGCGACAGAAATAATATTTGCTCTCCCAATGCTGGCCCCCATTATTCTAGATAATACCATGTGTTCCAGTCATTTTTTTCCAAATTATTATCGAATCACCACAAGTATTATAGATAGGCACAACATGCGTAAATGGAATATTAAAAAAAACCGACTGAGATTTCTTTCGACAAAATATGAGCGAAAATATAAGTTCTATCAATATTTATATAGAGCTAATATTTTTTATCCGTCGTAGCATGCATATTCCATTTGTTCCTGACCGGTTTTGGGATTTACATCCATCGTTAGTGCGAATTCACCAAGTTCGTATAGATAGTTCACTTCAACGTAATGTTTCTGTTACACTCACACTTGTGGATTTGTTAGTTCTATATATGTGCAGGAGGTTATAATAAAGTTTGTTATTATGTGTGTGTGTGTTTAATTACAAAAATGGAATTGTTACAAATTATGATTAGACATTAAAAATATTGTATAATAAATAGCAAGTTTTGAAGGATACTTTATAACTAAAGTTTTAATAGTGTTGTTAAGTATGCTCGGTGTTTTTACCAAGTCATTTTTATTATAGAGGGGGGCTTAAAAAATTTCAGGAGTATAAGAATAGATAAAATTTGAAGAGAAGGCAATGCAAAGTTTATGGACAGTTAAAACCTTGTACAAGTAATAAATAAATTTCAAATCCAAGCAGGGTTAATCTCCCGTACTCGTATATATTGTATTGGAATCAGATGTCTTGAATAGGGAGTAGAAGTGAAGAATAGGTGGATGTTAGTTAGAGAGTTGTTACTCGAAGTACGAACTACTGAATTTACGAAAATAGACTATATTTTAAAAATAATCTAAAGAGTTTGAAATAATAACTACAATTAATTTAAAATGATTGAAATAGTAACTAAGATGCACAACTGTAAATGATTATAAATAATATAAATATATGTTTAAACCTTGAATAGGGACGCGCTCGCGATGTGTGAAACTTAACTGCTTGAACTGACGTGAACTGATGTCTGAACGTTGAATACTGATTTGATACTGATGTAGATTGATATAATACTGATGTATAACTGATGTAGACTGATATAATACTGATATATTACTGATCCCCTCCTCCAGTGGGCGACGTTTATATTGGTATCACATCATTGACAGGTGTGTAAGTACTAGCCACACTAAGACATCTCTAGCATGACCTTAGTTAGGTCGTGACCAGGGTGTGTTAGGTCAGTGACCAGGGTGGCGACAGATACGGATAGAGGATAGATGTTGTGATATCCTTGAACTCCAACTCGCCCAGGCAGTCCAGCGAGAGTGGTGCTCTCCCAAATACGCGAAACCTAGTCCCAGCGAAACGTGGATACTGACATAAATAGTGGTACACCGTTTCCCTGACTCCGTCGCCGCAGTTCTGACAAATGGGACTAGGCGTCCTCCCTATGTTAAACAAGTGACTAGACACCCAAGTGTGTCCAGTCACTACCCCCACCAAGGTCCTCAGACCTCCTACTAAGGGACAGGAGATACTCCGAAACTCCCTGCTTAATTCCTTTTATAAATCTTTTAGCTTGGAGGCACCCCTGCGTGGACCCCCAGCATTTCTCCAAGACTCTCATCTCCCAAAATCTAATCTGTTTGTCGCTAAACTTCTTCGTGACGGCAAGGGCTGGTTCAGGACCATAAAATGGTAATGATGATCCCTCCCTAGCCAACTGATCCGCCCTCTCATTGCCCTCTATTCCCACATGTCTGGGTATCCAATAGAGACGCACCTCACCCCTCCGAGCCAAAGCATTAAGCCTTCTCCTATATTCTCCCACTAGTTTCGAGCTCCACCATGGCTTGCTCAAAGCCCTCAGTGCGGCCTGACTATCAGAGAAATCCGCACCTCTTTGATCTCTCCTTGCCACCCTCCCACAAGGCGGCAGCATTCAATGATGCCCACCACCTCGGACTGGAAGGCAGTGGCCAAACCACCCAAGGCCACCGAACTCCCTCTATCTAACTCCTGCAACCATGCTCCGGCTCCTGACAGGCCAGTCCCCTCCTGCCTAGAGCCATCTGAATAGCAGCGAATAATGCCGTTACCCGACTCCGTTGGCCTTGTGAGGTTGTCATTCCCTATACTGCCAATACTGATCTCAAAATCCCTCTCAAATCCCCATTTCTTACTCGTCTCATCACTCGTATATACAATCAACAAACCAACAAGTCCGAGTATAACAGAAACATTACGTAGAAGTGAACTCTCTTATACGAAATTGGTGTATTTGTTCTGATGATGGATGAAAATCCGAAACCGGTCAGGAAAAAAAGGAATATGCATGCTATGACGGATAAAATACCAGGTGTTATCCAGCAATGGGGGGCCATCCATATAATCAATATTTATACAGATATTATCTCCGCCCTGAACTCAGCCAATGAAAGTTCTTTTCCAAAATATGATCATGTTAATAGAAGTAAAATGCTATAACTAGTGAATGACGAATATACAGAGGAAATAGATAAAAGAAAACTATATATGTAAATAGTAGTACAGAATTCTAATTAAGATTTTTTTTTTTAAAAAAAGAAACAAAATTTACAAATTTTAGAGTTTGTGTATCAAATTTCATGAAATTCGTTGAGTTCGTCGAAAACTGAAAAAAAACTTCAGTAAAAGCGCACTACTAATTTTCTTGAAACTCGGAATTTGGCCATCTATTTATTTCTGATTAATTTTGTTTGGATGGTAGAATTGTATAATCAAATATGATAGCACTTTAGAGAAAAACATAATCCCACCTCTTGCCCAAAAGCCCTCTTAAATGACTTTACCAGGAGAAAAGTTACAAATAAAAGTTGTAGCTCTTTGTATGTATAGTTGATATATCAATTTTGAAGAAAATCGTTGGAGCCATTTTTGAGAAACTTGCAAAAAAGTAAAAAAAAAAACAACTAGTAAAGTGGTAATTCCGGTTAAGGAATTTTGACAGATAACGTACTGTCAGATCCCATGGGGATACCTAAACGGAATATCAAGTTTCAAGTTTCTACTATTTTCTAAAAACCACTATTTTGGACTCAGGGGACCTCAAAATGGATATTACCGGTGAAAACTCGATTTCAAAAATTTGATACGATTACAATACTTCCTCTTATAGGATTAAGAGAAAGTAAAATTTGTAAAATATGTCATTGGAGAGAATATGGCTGAACGAGATTAAATTAAAGCACGCTAATTGATGATATATTGAGAAAATTTAAATCATCAAAAGAAGTACAAATAGTAATATATCGTTAATTCTGGGCGACTGATACATCTATTTTATTAATAAATTAGCACCCAGTTTCGTTCAAAAATAAAATACGAATTTATAGACATTTATAAAGTTATAAATAACGATGCATCTCTCATATTGGTGCAAAACTTTTACAATAAATGAATTAAATAAAGCTATTAAATAACATCAAATACAGCCAGCCTCAGGGATGTATAATATACACTTTATCCTATGACAGTAAATCTTCCGGCCCACGCAAAAGTAATATTATTGAAATTGTACAATGATATCAATATGTGGACGAGAAGGGAATTTCCAAACGAGAATGGAAAAATTATTTAATTACTTTTTATTTTTTTGAAACTCAATAAAAGTTGAGTTAAAAAAATTGTATGACTCATCGTTCTATTGCACTTTCATCCTGCACAGTGAAAACACTCAAAAAAATGATTGAACATAGATTAGAGTGGTAGTTATATCATAAAAATTTACCAGCAAGTCAGTTTTGGCTCAGTAGAGTATGTAATAGTATCCAAAGAGAGTATTCGTAGCAGAGAAAGAGAGGCAAAATGCCAGGACCACTCTCTCGGACTAGAGTTGGAGAAACCACATAAATACAGCGATGGGACACAGATATAGAACAGTTCATGCTACTGTGTTCATACAGCCAATCACTACGTGTCATTACCCTTTACCACACTACCATACTCTATCATTTCAAAGTGTAAAGTCCAGGCAGTCAGTGTCACTTAACATATTATACAGTGTTAACCATATTCTGTTAATTCATTTAAACCAGACCATTTCTTTAGTCAACAAACCCAGTATATTGCGGGTATGATGTAATAGTATCCAAAAAGAATATTGGTAGCAGATAAAGAGAGAGGCAAAATACCAGGACCACTCTCTCGGAGTAGAGTGGGAGAAACCACATAAATATAGCGATGGAACACAGATATAGAATAGTTCATACTACTGAGTTCATACAGCCAATCACTTACGTGTCATTATCCTTTACCACTTTACCATACTCTATGATTTCAATGTGTAAAGTCCAGGCAGTCAGTGTCACTTATCAAATTATACAGTGTTAACCATATTCTGTTAATTCATTTAAACCAGACTATTTCTCTCGTCAACAACCCCAGTATATTGAGGGTATGATGTAATAGTATCCAAAGAGAGTATTGGTAGCAGATAAAGAGAGAGGCAAAATACCAGGACCACTCTCTCGGAGTAGAGTGGGAGAAACCACATAAATATAGCGATGGAACACAGATATAGAATAGTTCATACTACTGAGTTCATACAGCCAATCACTTACGTGTCATTATCCTTTACCACTTTACCATACTCTATGATTTCAATGTGTAAAGTCCAGGCAGTCAGTGTCACTTATCAAATTATACAGTGTTAACCATATTCTGTTAATTCATTTAAATCAGACCATTTCTCTCGTCAACAACCCCAGTATATTGAGGGTATGATGTAATAGTATCCAAAGAGAGTATTGGTAGCAGATAAAGAGAGAGGCAAAATACCAGGACCACTCTCTCGGAGTAGAGTGGGAGAAACCACATAAATATAGCGATGGAACACAGATATAGAATAGTTCATACTACTGAGTTCATACAGCCAATCACTTACGTGTCATTATCCTTTACCACTTTACCATACTCTACCATTTCAAGTGTAAAGTCCAGGCAGTCAGTGTCACTTATCAAATTATACAGTGTTAACCATATTCTGTTAATTCATTTAAACCAGACTATTTCTCTCGTCAACAACCCCAGTATATTGAGGGTATGATGTAATAGTATCCAAAGAGAGTATTGGTAGCAGATAAAGAGAGAGGCAAAATACCAGGACCACTCTCTCGGAGTAGAGTGGAAGAAACCACATAAATACAGCGATGAAACATAGACATAGAACAGTTCATACTATTGTGTTCATACAGCCTATCACTACGTGTCATTATCCTTTACCACTTTACCATACTCTATCATTTCAAAGTGTAAAGTCCAGGCAGTCAGTGTCACTTATCATATTATACAGTGTTAACCATATTCTGTTAATTCATTTAAACCACACCATTTCTGTCGTTCAACAACCCTATTATAAGTAACATAGGTGACTGTCGGATAAAATTAGTGTGGATATTTAATTAGGTTTTATAGCGAATGAAGTAACTTCAGCTTTATATAAACTTTTTTTTCTTTTTTTTTGTTTAAGTCAACCTCTATGGTCATTGGCACACGGTGCCTTCTCAGTGCAATGGCGGTTTCTGCACAATGTTCTCTCTTTAAAGGCAATGTTGCCAACATCGTTCTGATACTTAGCATATTAAATGAAAAAGTTTTGTCACACTGCTTGCAGAAATATCAAAATATATATTCTCGTTGAAAACTCATTTTTCAACATTTGACACGATTGTTAATATTTCCTCTTAGATCGTAAAATAGTTAAACATTTTTTGTGTTTTTTTTAAAAAAAATGTTCTAGTTATTCAGGTTTAAATCATAAAGTAATATTAATTGGACCATCCTTCTTTCTCTTTTAGATCTTTAACGAGAAGACAAAGAGGATGATCATTAGAAAGAACTTTATATTCTTAAATCAAATTATTTTCACAACATAATAAGTGAAGAAGCTGAAAAGCGAAGGTTTTATATTTCACGTTTCCTTTTTTGCTGTTGATTTAATAATATTTGCTTTATTTCCTCAAAATGAAAATATTTTCCTTCATTTTTCTCTAAAATACTATTTCACTTTATTACACAATTCTTTCATCTAAATAATAATAATAATAATTAGAATTAAATATGTTATTGAAATTCCGTGTTTGAAAGAAAATCAGATGGCCGGATGATGGTTTCAACGATTTTCTTTAAACTAATTATGTGAATTACATTTATAATAAGCTCCAACTTTTATATGAAACATTTTTCTGGATAAACTCAATTAAGGGGCCTTTTGAGGTAAGGTTAAGGCTATGTTTACATCTCTAAAGAGCTATCTTACTTGATTATACAATTCTACCATAATTAGAAAAAAAAAACTGGTTTAAAACACTCACATAACTTTCTCTTACTCCAGTTCTAAAAATTATAATTGAAAAATTTTATAGTTAGTGTACCAAATTTAATGAAATTCCTCGAAAAACTGAAAAAATAAAAAGAAACTGTTCAGTAAAAGCGCACTTCCGGTTTATTAATTTTCTTTAAACTCGGAATTTTGACCATCTATTTATTTCTAATTAATTTTATTTGGATGATAGAATTGTATAATCAACTATGATAGGACTTTAGAGAAAAACATAATCCCACCTCTTGCCCAAAAGCCTTCTTAAATGACTTTACCAGGAGAAAAATTACCAATAAAAGTTGCAGATCTTTGTGTGTGTAGTTGATATATCAATTTTGAAGAAAATCGTTGGAGCCATTTTTGAGAAACTTGCAAAAAAGTAAAAAAAAAACAACTAGTAAAGTGGTAAATTCCGGTTAAGGAATTTTGACAGATAACGTACTGTCAGATCCCATGGGGATACCTAAACGGAATATCAAGTTTCAACTTTCTACAGTTTTCTAAAAACCACTATTTTGGACTCAGGGGACCTCAAAATGGATATTACCGGTGAAAACTTGATTTCGAAAATTTGATACGATTACAATACTTCCTCTTATAGGATAAAGAGAAAGTAAAATTTGTAAAAAATGTCATTGGAGAGAATATGGCTATTGAACGAGATTAAATTAAAGCACGCCAATTGATGATATATTGAGAAAATTTAAATCATCAAAAGAAGTACAAATAGTAATATATCGTTAATTCTGGGCGACTGATACATCTATTTTATTAATAAATTAGCACCCAGTTTCGTTCAAAAATAAAATACGAATTTATAGACATTTATAAAGTTACAAATAACGATGCCTCTCACATAATAGTGCAAAACGTTTACATAAACGAATTAAATAAAGCTAATCATTTAGTAAAGTGGTAAAATAAAAGCATTTCCGGTTAACCGATTTTTTTCAAACTCGGAATTTCAACAACATATTTAATCTAATTAACATTATTTAGATGGCAGAATTGTCTAATAAACTGAAATAGCACTTTAGATGAAAACCTAACTCTTCTATCCCTCTCTCAAAAGTGCCCTTAAATGAATTTTACCCGTGAAAAGTTGCAAATAAAAGTTGTAGCTCTTTGTATGTGTAGTTGATAAACCAAGTTTGAAAAAAAATCGTCGGAGCCATTTTTGAGAAAATCGCAATAAAGTCAAAAAAAAAAACAACTAGTAGAGTGGTACTTCCATGGTGATACCTAAACGGAAAATTAACTTTTAACTTTCAACAGTTTTTGAGCTATGCAATTCACATACATACATACCCATACACAGTCACACCACAGCATTTGCTAAAAACCACTTTTTTGGGCACCTCAAAACGGACATTTCCGGTGAAAACTCGATATTGAAAATTTGACACGATTACAATACTTTCTCTTACTAGGAGTAAGTGAAAGTAAAAATTAATTAAAAATAAATGGATCGCCAAATTCCGAGTTCCAACAAAATTAATGAACCGGAAATTGCGTCTTTACTGAATAGCTTTTTATGTTTTTGCAATTTTTTACATGAAAACACCGGACGAATTTCATTAAATTTCGTATATATCTAGTAACTATAAAATCTGTCAATCGAAATTTTGTAAACTGGAGTAAAAGAATGTTGTGTGAGTGTTTCACACCAAATTTATATTTGTATTAATACCAGAAGAAATATACACTAATTTGTTCGTATTTGTGTAATTTAGTTTGTTTAATGTTAGCGCTCTCTATTGGATGTAATTTAATCTCATTTCTTCTACCTGCCTGGGGTAAATTTGTCCCCTTTTATCTCTACATTTAATATTAGGATAAATAAGAAATACTTGATGTGTAAAGAAAATTTGACGTTTCTACGTAATTGTACTGACAGCACGAAAAGAAAGTCTATTCATTCATTCAGTAAGTGAGTGTAGTGTGAGTTGTTCACTCAACATTTTTTTCGTATTCAGAAACCTGAATACCTGTTTTTTTGTATGAAAACTCAATCTGGAAAATTGGACAAGACCGCAATACTTTCTTTTACATTAGTGAGAAAAAGTAAAATGCTTAGAAAGAAATGTTCAATCAATAAATGTTGATTTAATTTAAATGGCGTAGGAGAATCAACAACCCACGTAGATCCATAAATTGAATATTGTTGGTTAATATTTAGCTTAATATGTAGCTAATGGAGTGATTTCTATAAATTGTTACATATTATTTCATCAGAGATATTTTACAACACTTAGTAACTTCCCAGGCAATTATTATTATTATTTAACAAAGCGGAGTGATCAAAACTTGCGCTTATACAAACTTCTGGTTGGTCCATTTTAGCTACCTCCTGAAATAACAATTGCTCGTAGAGAATCATTATCAAGGACTTAATTGAAGTGAGATTCAAAATGACCTCGGTATAACTATACAGTAAAGTTTAGGAGAAAATCTAAGTTCTCCACAGAACAACAAAGTCCTAAACTTGATATTTAATTTCTTTAAATAGGTTCGGGCAGAAAATCCACTAAACTAGAGATAACTTCTTGAATAACAATGAGGAACACAACAATGGTTTTACTATCAGTTTTATTTTGACTTCTAATCAACACTTGAACTATTGCATTCTATTGGGGTCATCCAAGAAGTTAAATGCTAAAGATGTTGCCCTTATTTGTAAGCAAGACCGTCATATGTCTGTAGTGGAAGAACGAAATCGAAAAATAATAGTTTAGAGTTTGGAATATTTTATAGTATCCAAAATTGTATTTTTGTTAATATTTTATAATTATCTTAGAGCTGTGAATTTAACTTCAAAAAGAGTGTATTTTACTGTCAGGTACTGTAAATTCGGATCATTAAACAAAGGCACAAAATCCCGTTAGGGTAACTCTTTTGTATAAGAGAATTCCCCCGCGAGAGAGAGAGCAATTCCAAAGAAGAGAGTCTAAATTAGCTTTAAAAGAGTAAAGAGTACACAGTCTAAACTCAGCCTTCATAAGTCGTAATTCTGCTTCCAAAGCCAGAACACTTCAGGAATTGCTCTCTTAGTATCAGTGCCAGATATAAGTTAAAACATAAGAGTTTAGCATTTAATCTAGATTAATTAATTGATTTATACTTAATCGCTGTGATATTATAAAGCTATTTAAATTCAGTTAGAAAATATATTTATTTTATAATCAGTGGTGCTTTCTTGATTACATTCTTAATACTTCTATCTATCTCAACATTACAAGCCCTTTATTTTACAACACCGCTCGTGCCACTACAAATACACATCATCACACCAAAACATTACATGTCCAAGCTAGATTTCAAGAACAGTACAGATAAGAGAGGCCTGAATTTAGCCGACTTATCTATTTCTCTCTTATCACGATTTCTATATTTCTGGTAAATTAGAAAATACCCTCATGAGAAAATAAATCTTTTACCGTTCTACACCAATTATAATACTTCGTAAACCCAGTTTCGATGTGAACGCGCATGAACTTATAGGATGTTTGTTTTAACAAAAAGTAATTAAAAAAAATGTTGTTAATCCCCTAATTATGTCTGTTTATACAAGTTCTCGGTATAAACGCCATTCAATTTCAGTTAGCTGCAGCAATAGAAAAAGAACTAATGGTCCTAAATGCTTTCAGGTATCTATCCTGCAGTTGTACATCTGATCGTTACTATAAATAGAATTTTTTTAAGTTACCCCATAGGAAACTATCAATTGGGGTTAAATCTGGTAACTCTGTAAGCCAAAAAATTGGAGCACGATTACCAACCTACCTCCCAGTAAATTGGCGATTAGATAAACTGAGCTATATTTCGCGAATTTCGGCCAGGACAGCCGTCTAACTGAAACTACGGGCGTTGGCATACTTGTTCTAAAAGAGATTCTAAAAGATTTGATAGTTAAAAAAAGAAGGCGTTAAAGAATGAGCAATATGTTTCTCAAAAATTTGAAACAGAACTCACCAGTTAAATTGTTTGCCAAAAAAAAAAAAAATAAGGGAAGGGATCAGCTCAGTAGTAGCGCAAGGGACTCCCACAAGTATGTTCCGGATTCGAGTCCAGCAGTGCTATCATAAGGAGTCTCTGCAGCTCACTTGTCCTATGACGGACAGTGTTGTCTGTAAGAGAGATCACATTCCGGAGGCCGGCTGTGCATTGAGTAGGTCCCGGGCGCCATAGATGTTACCGCACCTTAAATTACAAAAAAAAAAAAAAATGGCATAATATCGCGATTTACAAGCAGGTAACACCAAATATTAACCGAGTAGATAACCTAATGTCTACTAGTAGGTTTCATCAATTGTGGATTCTCCTTGCGCTCATGTTATAATATTCCATCTATCTAACTAACTTCAGATTCATCACTCTTTAGACTAATAGATAGTAAATCTGCGATTTTGGCACTCTAAATATCCATATTTGCTAAAAAGTTTAAATGCAGGACATAGGCATAATCAGTTACACTTAAACCTTGTGCAAGATGCAGTCTGCAGCTTTTAAAATAATAAGTTGTTTTGCACATGTGCGTTTCAAAAATTCTAATGTTTCTCGAAGCTTGTCTGAATGATGTGTTAGGATATTCAGCAAAATGGAGTAAAATATGTAAAATACGTATTATATACTGTCCACCTTGTATTGTGAACATTATTTTGAAGACATGCAGGAGCATGATTTTTTTACGTTACAAACGTTTAAACATTGAGAAATATGGAATTATTCGTTTATGAACGCATGCTACACTATAGAATTCTAACAAAGGTGCCACACATGCCGACTAAGTCTTGTTTACTAAATCTAAGCTTATTATTTCTCTTTAAGATTGTTGGGGGGGGGGGGGGGTAGAATTGATTTCTGAGGCTTTTACTTCCTTTAGAGCAGACGCATATGAAAGTACTTTATCTCTGTTTAGCTTCGTTCGCACCTCATTACAAAGAGGTTGAGTAAGTGTCTTCATGAACACATCACTGGCCAATTTAGCTAGAAGAGCAATTTATACAGAAAAGCAACTACATCAGATGCTATCATACCGCACAATTCCAACCACCCCACCCAACACAAACTAGATGCACTTAGACACCTAACGAACAGACTTAAATACACACCCCTCACACCCGCGAACCACGCACAAGAATTGCAGACAATCTACAAAATAGCTGAAAACAATGGGTACAATACAAACATCGTTAATAAACTCCTCAAAAACGAACCACACCGCCGAAATAGGACTGACAAAAAAACAGCAGACAAATTCGCCACATTCACATATATTGGAAGCCACACGTACAAACTCACAAATTTTTTCAAAAAACTGGGCATTAAGACATCCTTCCGAACAAACAACAAATTAGGCAACAAACTCCGCACTCGTACCGAGTTCACTGACGTGTATGACAGCAGTGGGGTCTACGAGTTGAAATGCCCGGACTGTGACAACATTTACGTGGGGCAGACCGGCAGAAAAATCAAGGAACGATTTACCGAACACATCAGATCATACAAATACAACAAAGTTGACTCAAATTACGCCAATCACCTAAACACTAACAAACACAAACCCGATGACATAACGACCACGATGAAAGCTAATACACTCTGGCCACAAAGGACGACGACTTGACATAGTAGAACAACTCGAAAT
This sequence comes from Triatoma infestans, assembly GCA_011037195.1. Classification (NCBI taxonomy): domain Eukaryota; kingdom Metazoa; phylum Arthropoda; class Insecta; order Hemiptera; family Reduviidae; genus Triatoma; species Triatoma infestans. The sequence goes on along the minus strand of JAAEAF010006275.1, from coordinate 35,509 downwards.
ATATAAACGCAAGACACAAAACTTAATAAATGAACAGACAAAATTTGCCAGTGAACCATTATTCAGAACACTCTTCCCACAATAGCAACAGAAACACAATTACACACGCAACAAATAGTTCTTAAATAGATTTTAAGTTTAGGTTTAGTTTTAAATCTACTATGTATATATAAATTTACTAGTTTAGATATATATAAAAAAAAAAGTGCGTATTTGGATGATGTATGTGAGTGATGATGTGACATGGTTTGTGGGATGCATAATAAAAAACTTAATTATATAAGAAAACATAATTAGGTATACATGCTTGCGAGGATGTGAGGGTTGCGTGAAAAAGTGAAAGAATGACTGGAATTTCTTAATTCTTTGGAACTGGAAAACCTTAATTATAAAAAATCGTTCAATTTTAAACGAATGAATGAATTTTAAATGTTAGTTTAATCGTTGTTTAATTTTATTTAAATTTATTTTGTGTATTTCTTATATTCTTTATATTTTGGTTAGTTAATTGTAAAGTAAATCTCCCTCCAACAACAGAGTTTAAAGATTAGACCCCCACGTGTTGTGTCCACTATAAGAAAAAAAAAATTGCCCATTAACAACACAAACACGTGTTTTCCCACCCATCTGGCCACATCCCTTTACCTAGTTTAAGAGTTTAGTATTTTAAAAATAAGTCTCAGTTAGTGTGAAACTAAGTTTGCTCTGTGCGAGTCTGTGTTGTCACACTGTCTAAAAAACGCATCCTGAAGATGAGCGAACGCCCGAAACCGGTCGATGACCAAAAAATGAAGCAGGCTACCACGGAAAATGTCTCTGATTATCTAGAAGAGTTTATAAGATTTCAGCTGGATTTGCTTCAGCTTTTAAACTAATGGCGGAATGAATATGTCGTCACGAAGGTATCGGATGATTCGGTAGCAAGTGATTGTATGCCTGTCATCTGCTGTAACAGGAATAAGTTTTTTTTTCCTTACTGAGTCTTGCTAACAAACTCTCAAAAATTATTGAATATGCTATGTTTGTACCCTGGCGACCTAGTTCGGCTTTCTGAATACTATAACATCTTCTGGATGCATCCGAGAGTCTAAGAGCGAGAATTTCTAGAAAAACGAGAAATTCTTGAACAAGTCAGCATTCTACACCCGCGTTGATATTCATTTCCTGTCCGTTGATTGTTGCGTTAATACTTTCGTTTTCTTAGACGTAATCTTCTGTATACAACGAAGTTTCGATAAGCTCTCGAAGCTTCAATTGCCAAGTTGAGTATATATCTAATTCAGTTTATTTATCACTCTTAGGGGCTGTAAATATGATTTATGGGCAACCAAAATTAATCTATTCAAATCTTTAGTAAAAAGTGGGTCGCATTACACTGATTATTTAGAAAAGGTTTTGCGCTCGCTAAAACCCCTCTTAATTTTATTTTATTATTAATGCCTAATTACACTGTCAGAATAGAAACACGAGTGGTGCATTACCAATTGAAAATTTTCACGTGAATGATTGCCTGGCTAATTAAAATTCTGAGTATGTACAATGACTGATTACTCAAAAATGATTTATTTCAGACTGGTAGAACTGACTGATTGTAATTCACCTTTTAATTGGCATACTAAATTTAAATTTTACATACAGCTGATTGATATGAGAAGGACATAATACGTCATATTATGACGACTTAATCATGATTTATCTAACCTTATCTATCATCGTAATAATTTGTTGCTCGATTATTAAATAGATTAAGAATTGTCAATTCCTCAATGCAACATTTAATTCGCACTGTAGCCTATATTATAACAGTTTGAAATTTGGCGAGGAATATCTTCATAATAGATGTTACATTATTACTACTAATTAAGCTGAGAATCATTTACCAATTAAGATTGTTTAATAGCAAAATAACCTTTTATTTATTATAAAAGTAATAAGACACTATTTGTGGCTAATTCAGCAGTCTGGATTATGTTCATTGAAACTGTCTAGTAATATTTATCAATATTTACTTTATTACCCCAAGTTTGATATTCTCAGAAATAAGGTGTCGTCTAGATAATTTAGTAACTTAGATATAAGCAATAAGAACATCTGTATTTAACCTAAGTAATTTTTTTTCGTTCCAAAATTATTTATTTATTTGTTTATTTTTTCTTCTTTTTCTAGTAATGAATATTTATTTTGCACTATTTTCTTTATAAGGTGATTTCATTTATTTTTGATCATTACTGAGTTGTTTTTTTTTTCAATAATCAATACGAAATTGTATAAATTTATATGCAGTAAGAAATTTCTTGTCACAATAAACAAACATAAAAATAATAATACTCGTATCGATTTGGATTTATAGGCGAGAACTTTATGGAACCACAAAAGGTACTAACCTTAAAAGAATACTACTCTACAATCTAAAATCCTCCAGACGCATAATCAATGCTTCTTATTATGTCTCCAACCACAAAATCCCCAGAAATTAGTAGATTAATATGATTCCGATTTAGCAAATTTACTACAAATTCTATAGCAGACTCTACCTTCATCCCAAATCCACTCGACCAAATTCTCTCCTCAATCTCACTTCTAAGGAAATCCTCCAAGGCGACTGAGTGGTTGACATGTCGTTCGTTCCGTGACTTCTTCAGTAATCATTCATGACCATCTCGTCATTGGGTATATCTCTTAGCTTATTTATTTGTTACAGATTTATTTACCTTCTTCTTCTTCTTTTTCCTGTAGTACTAAGGCCCTTGAAGGACCGTGACTTCCTGTAGTTGTTGGTTCCAGACGTCTCTATCCATAACCTTCTTTCTCCATTGCCTACAATCTTCAACCATCGCAGTCTGGACTTCCCCTTGTCTTCGGCCGCCCGGGTGACCTTCATATGCTTTCCACGGCGCTCTCTCCCTTTCCATTCTGTAGAGGTTACCTAACCATCGCAATCTTCCCAAATTTACCGCTGTGACTAAATCATCCTCCTTAAAGAGCTGCTTCAACTTAGCGTTCTTTCGGCACCGATAAACGTCGTTTTCCATACAGATTTATTTATATAATTGTAAATATTCAATAAACCAAAATAATAATCATTTTTGTGGACTAATTGCTATACATAATTCCAGCCAAGGAAGCAGTTATTTTTATGAATTTTTTTAAAATATTTATATATTATATATGTATAATATATTATGTTAGTTTTATAAATATATTTCTATAAACATTCACCATAATTTAAGCATTCTACGTGTTTTTCCGTCCCATCAAGTTATTTTTAATTAATTGTACGTTACATAGAACTTGATATTAACTATACTATATTTTGTTACCAAAAGTGTAATATTATTTTAAATCGAAAATGGTTATCACTTTAGTACATCTAACTTTTTCTAAAGGGTTAAATTAAAACGGCTAGCCAAACTAACCATACCCTGGGGCGTACTGATAGTACGTTATAAAATAAAACTCGATAAATAGTGGAGCTATATTAGTTTTGCTATATTAGTCTTTACAATAATCGCTATGACAGTTAAAAAATAAATTGATAACAGGTGATGAAAAATTTACCAACTCATCCGGATTAACAAGTTTACTTTGCAATAACTCACCAGTTATCAGAAAAAAATCAAAATCCAGGTGGATCCATTATTTTTATTCCATAAATAAACTCATAAATCACAAATAAAAATTAACTACTACACTTGTAGTGGACATCATTTACAGCACGGTGCAATGGAGAGCTCCAGCCAGTAAACTTAATTAATAAAATAACAAAAAAATGAATTTGATATATTGCAAGATATTCTCTTGCTGCAGTTCCCCCCTAGTTCAATTTGAAAATCTTTCTTTAAATTGGCATTATTCCCTTTTTATATCTCATTGACCTCGTTAGAAAATTAATTTGATTGATGGTTGTTAATTATTAATAAAAGCTATTTTTCGGCTAATTAAAGAAACTGTTAAAAGTTTCAACAGAAGTTTTCTAAATTTTTTTCAAGTTTTTACTTATTAATTAGAACATAGCACAGAACAAAACAACATCGCATTGTTTAATAAACCAAAATAATAAATTAAAATCATTTTTCTGGTAAAAATGTTCAAATAAAAGTAATAGGTCTATGCAGTAAGCTATCCAAGTTTAAAGGAAATCGAAGTTGTAGTTTTCTAGATAATTCCAAAAGGTGTAGTTTTCGAAATAATTTAAAAAAAAAACTTAATAACAGTGAATAACTGGTCACTAGACATTCTGTAAAATGTTTACTTCCGATTAACCGACTTTCTGTATGCTCTAACAATGCTTCCAATGTGTTTCAATTTTATGTATATAATGGAGTTGTTGATGAGAGAAATTAGATTTGATTCAATGAACGAGATATGAAGACACTAATATAATGTAGCTAAGTTTACATTAACTGCACTGGACTTTATAATGAAAATGATAGAATGAGTGGTGAGAGTAAAGATATGACACGATGCGATATACAGTTGTATGGTTGTATCTGATAGATCCTTTAGATAGATTCCCACTGGCTTATATACACAGGTTCTCCCACTCTAGCCTGCCTAAGTCAGAGAGTAGTCTCTGTTAACCAGAGAGGGCCTCTCTTCTCTCTGCTGTGGTTGCATTATCTTTGCAGTATAATGGAGTTGTTGATGAGAGAAATTAGATTTGATTCAATGAACGAGATATGAAGACACTAATATAATATAAGCTAAGTTTACACTAACTGCACTGGACTTTATAATGAAAATGATAGAATGAGTGGTGAGAGTAAAGATATGACACGATGCGATGTACAGTTGTATGGTTATATCTGATAGATCCTTTAGATAGATTCCCACTGGCTTATATACACAGGTTCTCCCACTCTAACCTGCCTAAGTCAGAGAGTAGTCTCTGTTAACCAGAGAGGGCCTCTTTTCTCTCTGCTGTGGTTGCATTTTCTTTGCTGTGGATGGGACCTATTACATATAAATGGTTAAAACATAGATACATTTAATAAAAATTTTACTTTGGAGAAAAGCCTAATGTTACTATTCCCCCCTCCCAAAACCGCCCAAAAAATCAATTTTGCCGGGAAAGAATTTCCAAGTAATACTATACTATATTTAGAGAAAAATCGATGGAGCCATTTTCGAGAAAACTGCGAAAAAATGAAAACATAATTAGTAATGTAGACGGAATATCAAATTTGAGGTGCCTGCAAATTTTTACTTTTGAGATATTTTGTCCAGAAACATATACACATACAGACCATTCTATTTTATTTAACATCTCAGGCGCTCCGAAAGAAGTAGATACACTTACGTGCTCCCCCAAATGCACTCTTAAATCAGACCTGAATAAATGTACCAATCGTAATCTCGACTAGAGTTGGAACAACAAGAACAGAAAGAAAACAAAAACGTAGGCAGGTATGAGTAATACCTTCCATCCACGGTCGATGACCATATCGCTACAACCCGCAGAGAAGGAAGGGGTTGAAGAAGTTTATGTGTTTTCACTTGCTCCCCAGAAATGGTTGTGATGTCCCCATGGTGCAGATGAACTACCACGGAATACAAGAAAAGAACTCTATGGTGCGTAGTTTGGATCCATCAGAGGCGACTAGTTAGGATTAGGAAAGAAACAGACAAGACGACTGGTCTTCGATTTCAAGTTCGGCACAAGAAATCTACCGGCAAATTTGAAAAAAAAATCGTCAAAACATCATAAAGCTCTGTTAAGAGTCCATTTTGTGGTCATGTTTTCGTAAGGAGGCCGACTCATTCATCTGATGTCCTGCTTAGATCACCTTCTTCTTCCTTCCCCCCTAAAAAAGGTTCAGTGTGTATGAGCATAATGAGCCTTCTATGAGTAACCTGAAGTGCCTCATTTCCACCCCCACCCCCATTCGGGAGAATCCTTTATTTTATGAACCATATATTCTATAGTCTCAAAAGCAGTTCTGACTGACTGACAGTTCAGTTGACTTGTTAATTTCAGAGCCATCTTGATCTCCTCGCATGGATAAAATGGAATTGGGTGGAAAAAAAAAGGAGATAAGAAATTTAGGGAACGTCGAATTGCTACCAGGTCTCCTAATTTATACTTTCTAGCGTCCTGGCGCCATCTATTATATTGACGCTTATTTTCTTCTTATATTTTGATAATGTTCTCTCGTGCTTTGTTTCTAATTCTTTCTCTTTCTTCATTAAATTAGGTAACATACTTTCCTCCTTCAAACTTTAGTCGAATATCAAAAGATATCGTACTTGTACATTGAAAATGAAGGGTGAAATTATATAGTTTTTGATTGGAAGATGGTATTGGTGTCTCTACAATCCAGGGAATCTAATAGATAAACCCCTGATGTACTAAATTTGTAGGTACATCGAAGAAAAAGAGCATTTGAGTAGAAATGAATACGGATGATGCCAGGTGGAGTGTGGTCTTTTACACGCCTCTTACGACATCCTAGACGAGAGCAAACCTCCGTAAACCCTGCTACAACTACAGCGGTTTATTGACCATTCGCTAAAAAATTTTTGTTTTGGGCTTAGTGGACCTAAAAACATGTATTTTCGGTAAAAACTCAATACGAAAATGTGACACATTCGCAACACTTTCTCTAACCAGGAATAGGAGTAACTATAACAATATATTACAGTCTTGTGAGGAACCTCGGATGTCAAGGTACCCATTAAAATGTGCCCAATCATCAGAGTGTAGTTCTGCCAGCGGTTTAATATTAAGGGCAATTACGAGTGAGTGTTTCGTCCCAGATTGTTTTTTTGTTAAAAAAACAAAAATGATAAAAAAAGGAAAAAAGAAAATAAAATCTGTCACCTACAGTTAGTATTATAATATTACCTTTATATATATATATATATATAAAATACACTATATAATAAAAAATATATATAATGCATGCCTACATTAATGGAATATTGAAAATATGTGCTGGCTATGAGAACCATTCTTTAGCATACAACAGACAATTTTTCAAGATCTTAACCTGTCAGCTATAAAGTGTGAATCAATTTATTAAATGGCCTTGTACCATTTTTCCATGTTACACATATAGCTTCTGTTTTATAACATTGTATTATACGATAAGATAAATTGAACTTGACAATTTTAATAATTTCTATTATTGCTATAAGAAAAAGTAATTACAATCGTGACCAATTTTCTCAAAACATATGTTTCCACCGAAAACATAAATATGTTTTGTATGAGAAAAAAATCTGATATGAAACATTTACTTGACATTCTCTTACTGCTCGTGATATACGTAGATGAGGGAAGGGATTAGCTAAGTGGTTAGTGCGTTGGACTTCCACGCGGAGGTGCTACCCTTAAATTTTTCTTCCTAGGATACTTTACAGCTCACACTGTTCGGTGATGGACAGTCTTGTTTGTAGTGAGAGACACTGTCCGGAGGCAAGGCAGTGCACTGAGAAGGCTCCGGGCGCTAATCACCATATATGTTGGCGTACCTTTGTAGTGGAAGAACGAAATGGAAAAATAACAGTCTTGGAATAATAGTTTAGTAAAATAATTTTGTGAAAATTAGCTAGTTCAAATAGTGTATTTTAGTGATGGGGATAGAGCCAGGTACTACAATCTAGGTCAATGCAAACCAAGAGACAAAAGGCAAGAAACAGTTAGGGTAAAACAATAAAACTCCTTCCAGACATACCAGCATTATTTGAAAGGATTTGAATTATGATTATAAGACATTCCTTCAAGACAGTCTGAGCTAGACTTTCACCAGAAAACATCAGGACTGTGCCAGTTATAAGTTAAAACATAAGAGTTTATTCCAACTAATTTCAATATACTTATAAGCATATTATTGTGATATTGTAAAGATTACATTTTTTTTAAAAATAATATATTTCAAAACAGTGGTGCTTTCTTGATTGTTACTGATACTTCTCTCTTAAACACATATACTCACCAGCCCTTTTACTAAACCGCTCGTGCTACACCAACTACTGCTACAAACACACAACATCGCAACACACCAATAACATTTAATTTAGTGGAAGAAAGAAATGGAAAAATAATTGTCTTGGAATAATAGTTTAGTAAAATAATTTTGTGAAAATTAGCTAGTTCAAATAGTGTATTTTAGTGATGGGGATAGAGCCAGGTACTACAATCTAGGTCAATGCAAACCAAGAGACAAAAGGCAAGAAACAGTTAGGGTAAAACAATAAAACTCCCTCCAGACATACGAGCATTATTTGAAAGGATTTGAATTATAATTATAAGACATTCCTTCAAGACAGTCTGAAACAGACATTCAAGCCAGAACACTTGCTTTTTAGGAATCGCTCTCTTAAAATCAGTGCCAGTGTAGTGATTTGCCTTTATTCTAGATAAACATCTGATTTATTAAGATATAGTTGTATATTGTAAAGTACTTAAATTTGCTTAGGGGATAATATATTTATTTTAAAAAAAGTGGTGCTATCTTGATCATTACTAATACTTCACTCTTAAACATATATACTTACAAGCCCTTTTACCAAACCGCTCGTGCTACACCAACTACTACTACAAACACACAAGCTACTACAACACAACATCAATTAAAATATATATATATATATATATAATACGTAGATATATTTATAATTGTAAATTTTCTTTAAATTTTGTTCATTTGTCCTAATGTCCGTACGCAGATTTCCTTGACAACAAATTCTATAGTGCCAACCTTAAAAGAATACTATCCTACAATTCAAAATCCTCCGGACGCATAGTCTTGATTCTTATTACGTCCATACAATTGCGATGGATGCAAGAAATACAAAAATATATTGAATTTAAAAAAAAATCAAAATTATGAAAATGTGTGACATTCCCTTGCAAAAGGACATTTCAGGTAGAAGACCACTATTATCTTTTAGAGTTCATTAACTTGATAGCATTGTGTACCCCTTCTTCTCACAGGGGAAGATTTGAAATAACAATTAGAAGACATTCCTTCATTATAGTTGTTGTAGACACCGAAGCAGAACACTTGTTTTTCGCTCTCTTAGCATCAGTGCATATTAATAAGTTAATAATTCCATTGAAAATAACTTGTAGTTATTATTTTAATAGAATATATTTATTGTTATCAGTGGTGATACTTTCTTATTTCTGATACTTCACTCTCTTAAACATATATACTTACAAGCTCTTTTATAAAACCGCTCAAGCCACTACAAGCTGCCACAGCATTACAACACATCACACCAAATACTTACACAATCCATACAATCAACAGAGATCCAAAGATTCCTTTTGTTTCCGATTTAGCGAATTCCCTTTGCAACAAATTTTATAGCAGACTCTCCCTTCATCCCCAATCCACACGACCAAAATCCTCTCCTCAATCTCACTTCCAGGCATTCCTCCAAGGCGATTGGCTGAATTCTTGATTAACCTTCAACACCATCACGTCATTTGTCAAATCTCTCAGCTTATTTACTTGTTACATATTTATTTATATAATTGTAAATATTCAATAAACCAAAAAAAATAAAAAAATAAAAATTTTTTGTAGAATAATTACTATACATAACTCCAGCCAAAGAAACAGTAGTTATTTTTATGAAATTCATTTAAATCTTTATGTATTCTAATATATATGTTAGTTTTACAAGTATATTTTTATAAACATTCACTATCATTTAAGCATTCTACGTGTTTTTTTCCGCCCCATCAAGTTATGGTGTTTAATTAATTGAACGATACATAGAATTTAATATTAACTGGAATATATTTTGTTATTTTATTTTAAATCAAAAAATTCGTTGTTTAAATTTATGCCTAATAAGAAATTTTTTGTCACAATAAACAAAAATATAAATATAATAATACAATCCATTTGAACGCATCCATACAGAAGGTACTGAAGGGTGGGGTGTAAAAGCTAAACCTACCAACCGAGGCACGTAGAGATTGATTACATTGCGCAAAAATCATTGAACAAACCTATTTGATCTGGGATTTTATCCGTCACAGTATGCATATTTATATTGTTCCTGACCGGGTTTCGGATTTTCACCTATAGTCTGAGCAAATTCACCAAGTTCACTTCAACACAATGTTTCTGTTACACTCACACTTGTTGGTTTGTTGGTTGTATATATGTGCGGGAGGTTAATACTGCTTGGATTTCACATTTATTTATTACTTGTATAAGCTTTTAATTGTCCATAAACTTTCCAACTTTATATATTCTTATTAGAACAGTTTACCCCTGAAAGTTCTTATCGCTCCGCCCCCTTATTAACAGTGACCATAAAAACACTTAGCATACTTAACAAAACTATTAAAATTTAGTTATAAAGTATTCTTCAAAACATGCTATTTATTATACACTATTTTCTAAGGTCTAATCATAATTTATAATAAGTCCATATTGTCATGAAACACAGACACATAGTAACATAACCTTATAGCCTCCCCCCACATATATACAACCAACAAGTGTCAGTGTAACAGAAACATTATGTAAAAGTGAACTCTCTATACAAACTGGGTGAATTTGCTCTGACGATGGTAGATAAAGATAAAAAGCTTTATTACAAATATGTACAATAATAATTAATAGAAGTTCCAATGTACATTAACATTATCATCTTCCTACAATGTTTGTATAGTGATTTCTGGGATAAGGCAAGGTACATAAGCAGGGCAAAAAAGGGGGAAAAACCTGCAACTTTAGGAAAAATATTACGAGAGGATGTGTTTCAGTCTTTTATACCTGTAATGTATGCAGGGATCTTACGAGGCTATTTCGCGGCAGAGTGGATTAAGATGACAGTCTACAGTGGAGAGGAGTTTCAGGAGAAGATTTTTGGATGAAGGAATAAACTGGGGTTACTGAAGATTTTACGTGAAGTAGGTCGATTTTGGTGTGTCCATGGTGAGTCAATCGCAAGTCTTAGGAATTTGTTCTGGGTTATCTGAAGTTTTTTGATGTTGCTGTTACTAGTCAGGCTCAAAGCGGAGGAAGCGTAAAATAACATCGGTCTGATGACTACATTGTTTCTACTGTAGGAGTTTGTTTTGTGTGGTGATTTTTGAGTCGCGTGACAGTAACGGGTGGAGTAGTCATATAGTCAATTTTTCCAGAATTCACTTTGTCTTGAACATGGGTCGTGAAGTTCAATTTGTTTTATTTTTTGTATTTTATACTGTTTATTTACAGAAGTAAAATTACAGTAGAGTTGGTTTACCATAGTAATAATGATAATAATCATAATACAAACATAATTAAGGAACATTACTAAAGTCAAAAACAAATTTAAACTGACTAACAAATAAGTGAAAAGTAAAGAAAACTGGAATTAAACTAAATAAAAAACAAAATAAAAGAATACCTGGGAGACTAAAAATAAAATAAAATTCAATATGTGGCTAAACTTAACTTAAGTATTACAATCGTGCTTAACAGACAGAAAAGTATAACTACTCCAAATTATCGGAAATAAATCTAAGTCTAATAAAAGATTTAATAAAGTAAAATAGTTTATTCAGGTAATCAACATTCTGTGGGTTTAATATTAAAGTAATATTATTGTCGGTTATACAATTCAGGTATCTATCTCTTGGAGTGGTGTATTATGGGCACTCAAAAAACACATGTTGGAGCGTCTCCGTTTCCTCGTGATTACACTTTGGACACCGTGCTTCGGTGTCTAACCTGTATGTGGTCCGGTTTGAATACAAGATGACCATCTTGCTAGGTGATACTCTCAACTGACTGATCAATCTTTTTCTTTCCTACGGAACGTTCCAATTTAAGTACGGCTGTACACAGTTATCAAAGTAAATATTTTTATACAAACAATTGTAAGTGGAGCTGGCCACACGAGAGACATCCTCCTCCAACAGTGCCTTCTTATATTGCCTTAGCATGTTGCCTTTATGGGTAATAATCAGATAGACATCTTGCTCATTCCACAGCCATTCGTAACCAATACCAACAATAATCCCTCGTAGCTGACTCACCCAACTGAACTTTGCTCTATTGTCATTACTTGTGTTCAATTTGTTGTCCAGAGTTATTCCGAAGTACTTAACGTTGTTAGTCCAAGGGATCAAAGTATTGTTGTGTTTAATTTGTCTGTTGATTATAGGTCTACGTTTAGTAAACGCTCTGAAGATGGATGAAAATCCGAAACCAGACAGTAACATGATAAATGTACATGCTACGGCGGATAAAATACCAGATATTATCCTGCATTGCAGACCCATCCGCATATTAAAAAACCTATTTGACTTTTAACGGCTCAGATTCCTCAGAACTACCAAAAAAAATACCATGAGAATGTTAACAAAAGTGAATGGTTTATATCTGTGCAATTAATATTTTAATGTTTAAAGGAAATCTTTATAATTACAATAAACTCAAAAACTTAACCCTTGAAAGTAACCCTTCCAGTTAACCGATTTGTTTCAAATTTGTAATTCTACCAATGTTTGTAATGTATATTAATATTATATAGATGATAATATCATATATTATATTGAAATGATACTTTGTAGGTAAACTTAGTACTATTACTATTTCCCTAATTATTATTTTAGCTGGGAAATTAGTTTAAATTTAGAAAAACTAATACTAGTAATAATTTATATCTGTTGTAATATAAATGTCTATAACAATAATGATGGTAAATAAGAAAATATGTATTATTTATTTATTGGCTAAAGATGATCTCTTCAGGTCGAAACGTCCCTGTTTATAACATATAAAAAATAAATAGTTGCTCAAGGATGTGTTTTATTTGTCTCCATATTATCCCTGCAAAGTATCCGTTTATGTTTATCTCTTATGAATAACTAAAAATAACTCGAAAAAAAAAGGAAGAAAAATTCAGAAATCTTTAAATTTGTTATTCCATTCAAATATTAGAATCGAATAATGAGAACGCCATTCTTAAGTGCACAGAATGAATATATTTTCAACATTCCAGGTTGTGAAGAAAAAAAAAAAAAATCTGGTGTGAAACACTCACACAACTTTCTCTTACTCCAGTTCTCAAAATTATAATTGACAAATTTTATAGTTAGTGTACCAAAATTTAATGAAATTCCTCGAAAACTGAAAAAACTGTCCAGTAAAAGCGCACTGCCGGTTTACTAATTTTCCTGAAACTCAGAATTTTAGCCATCTATTTATTTCTAATTAATTTTGTTTGGATGCTAAAATTGTATAATCAATTATGATAGCACTTTAGAGGAAGCTGCAATCCCATCCCTCCTCCAAAAATGCCCTTAAATGAATTTTCCCACAGAAATTTTTTTAAATAAATGATATAGATCTTTGCATTTTTAGTTTATATTAGAAGTTTCAAGAAATTCGTCGGAGCCATTTTGGAGAAAATCGTGAAAAAGTGAAAAAAATCATTTAGTAAACTGGTAAAGTAAACGCACTTCCGATTATCCGATTTTTTCAAACTTGGAAATTCAACAACATATTCAATTCTAATTAACATTATTTAGATGGCAGAATTGTCCTAAACTGAAATAACACTTTAGAAAAAAACCTAATCCCACCCCTCCCCAGAAGAGCCCTTAAAAATGTTTCAAATAAAAGTTGTAGCTCCCAGTATGTGGTGTAGTTGACATACCAAGTTTGAAGAAAATCGTTAGAGCCATTTTTGTGAAAATCGCAAAAACGTAAAAAAGCAACTAGTAAAGTGGTACTTCCGGTAAAGGAATTTTGACAGATGATCCACTGTCGGATCCTATGGTGATAAATAAACGGAATATCAAGTTCGAACTTTCTACGATTTTCGTTTTTGAGCTATACTGTTCACATACACACAGACACGCACACACACACACAGACCTTTTGCTGAAAACCACTTTTTTGGACTCTGGGGACCTCAAAACGGATATTTCCGGTGAAAACTCGATATCGAAAATTTGACACGATTACAATACTTCCTCTTACTAGGAGTAAGAGAAAGTAATAAATAGTTACTCAAGGATGTGTTTTATTTGTCTCCATTTTATCCCTGCAAAGTATCTGTTTAAGTTTATCTCGTATGAATAACTAAAAAAAAGCAAAAACTCAAAAAGAGAAGAAAAATCCGGAAATCTTAAATTTGTTATTCCTTTCAACTATTATCATCGAATTGTGAAAACGCCATTCTGAAGTTCCCTTCAGCACAAAGTACGGGTTTTCCCACCCGTGTGACACAGTAAAGTGCACTGAATGAATACATTTCTAATAATCCAGGTTGTGAAGAAGAAAAAAAATCCGGTGTGAAACACTCACACAACTTTCTCTTACTCCAGTTCTCAAAATTAAAATTGACAACTTTTACAGTTTGTGTACCAAATTTAATGAAATTCGTCGAAAACTGAAAAAAAAACGTTCCAGTAAAAGCGCACTTCCGGTTTACTAATTTTCTTGAAACTCTGAATTTTGGCCATCTCTTTATTTCTAATTAATTTTGTTTGGATGATAGAATTGTCTAATAAACTGAAATAGCACTTTAGATGAAAAACCTAATCCCACCTCTTCCTCGTTACTGCCGGTAAATGAATTTTCTCAGAGAAATATTTCAAATAATGTTGCAGCTCATTGTATGTGTAATTGATATACCAAGTTTGAAGAAAATTGTCGGAGCTATTTTTGAGAAAAACGCAAAAAAGTAAAAAAAAAAAAAACAACAAATAATGTGGTAGGTACTTCCGCTTGAGGAATTTTGACAGATGACCCACTGTCAGATGCCATGGTGATACATAAACATAATTTCAAGTCTCAACTTTCTACGGTTTTTCGTTTTTGAGCTATGCTGTTCATACACACACACACACACACACACACATACACATAGAAACCACAAACCATTTGCTAAAAACCACTTTTTTTGGAATCTGGGGCCCCCTTAAAAACGGATATTTTCGGTGAAAACTCGATATCGAAAATTTGACACGATTACAATTGTAGTGGAAGAATGAAATAGAAAAATAATAGTTTTTAAAAATAGTATAGAACATTTTATAGTATCAAAAATCTAATTTTGTTAATATATTAAACTGTGAATTTACCTTCAAAAAGAGTGTATTTTAGAGTCAGGTACTGTAAATTGGGGTCATTGCTAGTAGGGAAACAAAGGCACAAAATTTAATACAATGCGACTTGGCCAACTGCTTTGTTAGAGAGCATTCCTTCGAACAGTCTGTACTCTCCCTTCAAACAAGAATAGTCTGCCTTCTGCCTTCAAACGAAATAGTCTGACTTCTGCTTTCAAACAACCAAGTCTGCATTCTGCTTTGAAAGCCAGAACACTTCAGGAATCGCCCTCTTCAAATCAGTGCCAGATATAAGTTAAAACATAAGAGCTTTGCATTTATTCTAGATATACATCTGATTTATAATTGTGATATTGTAAAGCACTTAAATTTCACTTGGAGAATAATATATTTATTTTAAAAGCAGTGTGATCTCTTGATTATTTCTTAATACATCTATCTTTACCTCAAACATACTTACAAGCCCTTTTACAACATCGCTCAAGCCACTACAAATACATATCACCATTACATTACACAATAGTTCCTCTTACTAGGAGTAAGTGAAAGTAAAAAAAAAAAAAAAAAAAAAAAAACGGTTAACGTAAATTACAATTTTATTGGATGGATTTTTCACATAGTTTTTTGAAATGTTTTTTTGGATATCGCATCCAATGATTTTCTTTAAACTTGGATCTGATATATAATAAATACGAATTATAATAATAATAATAATGTTGTTTTATTAACAAAAAGTATACAGAAATAAAAGAGAAACAAGATTAATCTTTACAATAAACAACTATGACATGGTTTACAACCGTCTGTCAGAGTCTCATTTGAATTAGAAATTAAAAATTAATTAAAAATTAAAAATAAATACTGCGAACGAAAAAGAAATATAAATCATTGGCGCTAATCAAATAAAACTATACAAATGCATATCATAATGAATGAATATAAACTAAAAATAGAAACTTACTTGAAAACAAAACAATAATAAAAAAATGTGGAAGATAACAAACTAAACAGTCCTTATATTTAAATACAAATAGACAAATAGAAAAATAAAAAAAATCTGAACTCTACAATTAATAATTAAATTCGCTAACTAAAACTGTTCTATATTGTATAGCGTCTTTAACATAATCTACCAGAGCACACCAATCATGACCATTTAATAAATCTAACACCTCTTCTCTGGTTAGCACGGCTTTATTAAAATGACGCACTCTAAACATTTTCAAAATGGGGCAAACAGCCAAAAAGTGAAATGTACTTTCCACACCTTGAAGATTGCATAAAGAACACAAATAATTAATTCCTGTGACCCAGGGTTTATAATTGAGGTTTAAGCCTTCCGTTCGCACCTTAAATATAATGCGTTTAGCATAATTATCCAAGTCCAATCCCATGTAGTTTACCTCGTAATTAAGATCTTTATACAGTTCGTGATAGTCAGCGCTCCTAGCAAGAAACTCAAATTCTAACCTCTCTGTTGATTTTATCTTGTTTAAAATATTGACCATTTGCCGATTCCATCCATCACTGAATGTACAATCCAACTCTTCACCGTATAGCTCGGACAATCGCAACCACTCGCGAAACCAGTAACATTTCTTATGCACCACCTCTTTAGCCACAATATAAGTTAATCTCTCACTAGAATGTTCATTAAAAATCCGCAAAATATAAGAAAAATGGGATTTTAGTGTGAATGTAAATAAACTACTTTTACCCGTTTCTAAATATTTTGCGTAATTAGGAGTGTTCATGGGGAGGCAGAACATTTTCTTAATAAAGTACTTCTGTAGTTTCTCCAATTCCTTATATGCAATAAACCCCCATACCTGACTTCCGTAGCAAGCAATAGATCGCAGCACAGAATCAAAAATTCTGTATTTAACCGCTAAATAAATACGAATTATATAACTAATCTGGGTGATTGTAAAAAGAAAATATAAAGAAATGGAAAAAATACTAGTACCAAATATGCTAATTCCAATCATTTATTAAAATTTCAATTAGAAAAAATAATTTATTAATTAGAACTGTAATGAGTAAAAATCGTGCAAGTAATTATGAATTAGATTTTTTTTGTTTTTATGAATATAATTTATATATAATATAAAATCGTGAAATAAAACATATTAAAATGGTATTAAATATCGTGTCTGCCTTGGGTAACAAAGAAAAAAGGGAAAAAAATTAAAAAAAAAGGAATCTAAAACGAGATTTAGTTTTTATTTCAAAGTCTCTAAAGTGGTTCGCATTGAAGTTCAAAAGAAAAGAAAATGAAACTAAAGTTAAGAAGAAAAAGGAACAAAGAAGTATATACCGAGCGTTGGCCCTGGAGTAGAGTCACGATCCTGCACAGACTTAATGGTCCTCTAAATATTTATGAAGATGGTACCCCCGGGCATCCAGGAGACTCACTTTAGGAAGAAATGAGTAGGAATATAACATCTGTTGAAGAACAGTATAATACTTAAACAAAAAAAAATCATTTTACATATCTATAGTTCACACTATATCTTTGTAAAATGTCCATTCGCAGTATCCGTGTACTACTGCATCAGATTTAACAGAAATTACATTATTATAAACATCATTTTTTTTTTAAATTTTATTATTTTGTTAGCAAGGTATATATTTATTGGATTCAATTGTTTGGGTGTGGTCTAGTATTTTGGATTTTGTATATGATTTCCTACCATAGGATATAAGTGGTGTTTTATTGCTTCGAATAAAAATTGTATTCATATGTAACATGAAAGACCAGCATCTGATTTTTAGCATGTTGCTTAACAAGTAACCTGATAAAAGAACAACTTGTATGAAGCACACAAACTACCTTCTCTTACTGCATTACTTAAGTGCCAATTAACATATTCAAATTCGTAACACATACTAAGCCAAACTTCTTCAGATGGAGTCTAAAATGCTGTGTGAGGAAACCCGTCAGCATGTTCAACAAGCCTGTTTTTTTTACTCAGACTAAAACACGCATCAGATTTTTTACTTGTTATAATCGCCCAGATTTGGGAAGGTTTTCCAGAGCTGTGCTCTATTTACTTCCTTTATTATTTCTGGGTTCGTCCTGAAGAAACTGGGAGAACTTATCCCATAGAAGGATTCAGGCCTCATAAGGGGGGGAGGTTCAGTTCTTTTCATTGTCAGGGTGTAGGTCATTTCATTACCTTCCACACCAACATGGCCTGGCACCCAAAATATGGGTTACTCCATTATTTCTGTCCAGGTCATTGCCGAGGCATTCCCACACTATTTCTGAACTGATATAATGGATGTGTTAGGTGGAGAGAATTTAGAACAGGTTGATGAATTAAGAAGACTGGGTTAACACTGGTTAACTATGTATAATAATGATGAGACACAGTCTGCCTGGACTTTACAATAGAGAATGGTTAAGCTAGAATGGTATGAAAATGACAAGAAGTGACTGGCGAGATGATGAACTATAGTGAACTATATTGAACTATATCGAACTGAATTGCCTCTGGACTGTCCGTTGCAGTATTTGCATAGTTTCTCCCACTCCAGTCCGAGTGAGTGGTTTGGTTCGTTTCTCTTCTCTCAACTCTCTTTGGTTGTCTTCTTTCTACTCTCTTTGGTTGCTGATCTTTCTTAGAGTAGAGAGAAGAGAAACGAACCAAACCAGTCTCTCGGATTGCAGTGGGAGAAATTGTATAAATACAGCAACGGACAGTCCAGAGGGAATTCAGTCCGATACAGTTCAATATAGTTCACTATAGTTCATCATCTCGCCAGTCAGTTCGTGTCATTTTCATACCACGCATTTTCATATCATCATTATTATATATAGTTAACCAGTGTTAACCAGACCTAACACATCCATTCACACATCTCTCCACCTAACACATCCATTATGCTGATGACATATGAGTTCAGTGTTTCAAGAGCGGTTTGACTATCGGATAGGATTTAAATATGATTCCAATATGATTGTAGTCAATTGATTGGTTGTTAAGAGCAGTTTCTTGAATAACTCTTTGAATGTTATATTGTAGATATGTTAATAATTGCAAGCTATTGATTGCTTGATTAGCTGTTTTCTTCTTGGTCGCTTGTTTAGATTTCTTTAAATGTCAGTTTCAACTCTTCAAGTAATGCTTGTTAACTCTTCAAGGTTGATGTTACGACTTGGTAAAGCCCTCAGATTACAGATTACAGGTTTATAATCCGATTTCTTCTAGCTCTTGGGGAGTACTGGTGACAGCTTCTAGGTGGAAGCCTGGTTTTTACCCTAACAACAAACTGATTGTGGTGATTGTGTGTGGTTTGTGTGTGTGTGCGTGTGTGTGTGTGTGTGTGTAGAAACTCGTTGATAAAGGTAACGCTTATACATACAAGTTATATGTTTTTGTGTATGTATGTATGTGTTGTGTGTCTTAAGGCCCTATTAGACTAGGCCTTATCTGGTGGCTTAATCTGGTATGTGAAGTGCAATAATTAAGCTGCCCATTGGTAGCACACTGTAAAAAAAAATTCAGGTTGATATTGAGAAAAATGGCATTTTACGAAAGTTTGCTTCTTTGTTGCGTTTTTGTTAAAACACAGGAGGAGAATGAGAAACAGTCGGAAAATTCATATAGATCCAATGTTAGCTTCAAGGGAAGACAAAGCATTGTATTATACTTGTTTCATGAACCTTGTGCTGATGAAGTTAAATTTTTTCCGTATTTTCGCATGTCAAGATGATCTTTTTTCGAGCTTCTAGAGTACATAAAAGAAGACATACGTGGTATTGATACATAAAAAAAATAATTCTTCGCCATTTTATTTGTCACTGCCATCGTTATCTATTTTCATTTCATAAAAATACGCAAACAATGCACTAAACAGAACATAAAAGGCACTATCACTCAGTTGATACCTGAGCAATACTGGTGTTGGTGGCGCTACTGGTTGCTTAGAGTCTAATACTCTACATACAAATTAACGCCCCGGCTAGTGGTGACACCAGTAAATGTTGCACCGAGCGTTTACGTCGACTCCGTCTACCAGCCTGGCAAAAATTTTTACCGAAGTCTAATAGGTTTCATTAACTTCAATATCTCAAGACCTGGTCAGGTTGATCAATTTGGTTACGCCACCAGTGGCCTTAGATTTTTTGGTAAAATTTTCATACCTACCAACTCGGACACACGTGCTACAGATTCGTCATCTATGATTTAGAAGCCGTTAACAAGTTTTTGGTCAAAAATCGATTAATCGGAAATATCACTTTTCTAAATGGATTATTTTTTTTTTAAATATTTGTGATTTTATCGGGGAATTACTTACTTACTTATTATTACTTATATTTGAAAATTATTTTATTCTTTCATTTTTTTAGATATACAAATTTTGATATCAAAATATATCGATATTCATATGTGGAGATAAACATATTATTCATGAGTAATGCAAAATTAAATCAAATCATAAAATGATGCTAATAGATCTTGAATATATTTCATTTTTACTTTCTCTTACTCCTAGTAAGAGGAAGTATTGTAATCGTGTCAAATTTTCGATATCGAGTTTTCACCGGAAATATCCGTTTTGAGGTCCCCTGAGTCCAAAAAAGTGGTTTTAGCAAATGGTCTGTGTGTGTGAATGTGAACAGCATAGCTCAAAAACGAAAAACCGTAGAACTGAAACTTAATATTCCGTTTAGGTATCACCATGGGATCTGACTGTACGTTATCTGTCAAAATTCCTCAACCGGAAGTACCACTTTACTAGTTGGACTTTTTTACTTTTTTGCGATTTTCTCAAAAATGGCTCCAACGATTTTCTTTAAACTTGGCGCATCAACTACATATACATGGAGCTACAACTTTTATTTGAAACATTTCTCTGGGAAAATTGATTTAAGGGCCCTTCTGGGGGAGGGGTGGGGTTAGGTTCAACACTCTAAAGTGCTATTTCAGATTATTACACAATTCGGTCATTTAAATAATGTTAATTAGAATTAAATATGTTGTTGAAATTCCGAGTTTGAGAAAAATCGGAAAACCGGAAGTGCTTTTGTTTTAACACTTTACTAAATATGATTTTTTCACTTTTTCGCGATTTTCTCAAAAATGGCCCCGACGATTTTTCTTGAAACTACACATATAAACTAAACATTTAAAGATCTACAACTTTTATATAAAACATTTCTCTGGGAAAATTCATTTAAGGGCACTTTTAGGAGAGGGGTAGGGTTACAGCTTCCTCTAAAGTGGTATCATACTTGATTATACAACTCTATCATCCAAATGAAATTAATTAGAAATAAATAGTTGGCCAAAATTCCGAGTTTGAAGGAAATCAGTAAACCGGAAGTGCGCTTTTACTGAATAGTTTTTTTTCAGTTTTCGACAAATTTCATCAAATTTGGTGCACAAACTATAACATTTGTCAATTATAATTTTGAGAACTGGAGTAAGAGAAAGTTGTGTGAGTGTTTCACACCAGATTTTTTTTTTTTAAGATAAAGAACAATGTATATATTTTATGATCTCATCTATTCAGGCCGTACTATAATAATAAGACTACAATGTATATGAATGGTCGTATTGTAATTACAATAAATAGCCAGGTTCAACAGCTAAAAACAAAAAAGTAAAATAAAAATAAATTATTGCTTAAGAGTATACGCTTATTATAAGCATGTCGTCTTAGCACGCTTTAACTCATCCAAATTGTTATCCATTTAAGTCATTACCTTATTGTATATATGTTACCAATGCAATAATAACTTTTCAACACTATTTTATGACTTGTATTATTACTAATAGTAAATTATAAATTATGACAACTTAAAAACATTTTAGAAAGATATCGATTTATGTTTTATAATTTAATAATATATTCTACATACTACCGGCTTTAACAATTTACTAGCAATATAATCCAATTAAGGTGACGCTTTTATCCATTAGAAAATATAGAAATAATTTACTCGTAATTTGGAACACTCACACGACTTTCATTAACAGTAATTAATAAAATTTAATTAAGAAATTTTCTCTAAAATTGCAACGTTAGAATGCTTTTTTTTTTTGCGCTGGCCATAAAAATGGTGGTTGGGAATTTACTTGCATATATTACTCTTGAAAACTGGGTGCCTATTGGTTTTTGGCCTAAGGCTGTATGGCTTTTATCCCCCCATTTTACCCCCAATTCATCCCCCTAATTAATCTCCCCCGGTAGTCTACTTGACAGTCTACAATATACCAAAACATCCTTCACTCCAACTTATCCAGGCAATTGCCGCGAGAGTGGTGCCCTCCCAAATACATGAAACCTAGTACCAGCAAAACCGGGGACACTGACATAAGCAGTGATACACTATTTCCGTAACTCCATCATCACAGTTCTGACATATGAGACAAAGACGTCCTTTCTATATTATGCAAATTACTAGACACTCATGTGGGTCCGGTCACTACACCCAACAAGGTCCTCAGTTCTATCCTATTAAGGGACAGGAGGTAATCTCAAATCCCCTGCTTGGTTCCTTTGATGAATCTTTTAGCCTGGAGGCATCCATGCATGTCCTCACAGCATTTCTCCAAAACCCTCGTCGCCCAAAGTCTGATCTGACTATCACAAAACTTCTTACTGACTCTGGACCACAAAAAGGTAAAGAGAATCCCTCCCAAGCCAGCCGCTTCGCCCTCTCATTGCCCTTTATTCCCGCATGTCCGGGTACCCAATAGAGCTGCACTCTGCCCCTCCGAGCTAAGATATTCTCCCACCAATTTCAAACTCCAACACGGCTTGCTCAAAGCCCTCAGTGCGGCCTGACTATCAGAGAGTATCTGCACCTCTTTAATCTCCCCCTGCCATTCTCCCGCAAGGCAGCAGCATTCGATAATACCAGCAACCTCAGACTGAAAGACAGTGGCCATACTACCCAAGGCCACTGAGCTCCCGCTGTCTAACTCCGGTACTTGTATATACTTGAGTAGTTTATTGTGGAGCGCTGTCTATTAAAACTAGCGCTAGCTGTCAATATAGCAAAGTACTAGTTTAAATTTAAACTAACTGACAGTCTCATCTAAAATCTTTTTTTACAGAAAAATATTACAAAAATATCACTCAAAGTTATACGTTTCTATCTGTACAGCAAGCATTCCAAGTTTAAAGAAAATCGTAATCATTTTCTTGAAAATTCTCCCCCCCCCCCAAAAAAAAACAACTTAACCTATTCAGTGAAATCACAGTTTTCGTTAAATCGATTTTCTTCAAATTGGGAATTTTATAAATGCTTCTAATGAATATTAGTGTTAATATAATAGGTTTTAAAATGCCCTCCTCGCATTCTTGTCTGGATGTACACCATGATGGTGAGACCTATCATCACCTACGGCGCAGTAGCGTGGTATAGCAGAACAAAGTTTGGGAAGATCAAGAACATTCTTGACGAAGTACAGCGCCTTGCAATGACGACGGAGCAATGAGGACGTGTCCCACGGCCGGGATTGAGGTCATTCTCAATCTCACACCGTTCCACCTAGTGGAGGAAAGGGTGGCGAAGGGAGCCCTCCTCAGAATCTCTAGGGGGGATAAGCCACTAGGGAGCGGACCTTTCCTTCTGTCGGCTCCCTCCCCTGGAAACTTTCTAGAGATAGTATGACTAAGAAATATAGTTTTGTTAGGAATTTTTCTAAGAAGCTAAGTACGAAAAGGGAGTGGAGCGAAGGATCCGCTCTGGCTAGTATTAGCAAGCATGCCACTAAGTGGTATACAGATGGGTCTATGACCCTCGAAGGGACCGGGTCAGGAGTGTTCGGGCCTAGAACCAAACACTCGGAACTTATGGGTAGGTTTCCTAGCATCTTCCAGGCGGAAATTCACGCTATGAGAAGGTGCGTTCAGTTGAACCTTGACAGAGAATATCGGAATCAGGAGACAGTTATGCTATCCGATAGTCAGGCGACCATTAAAGCACTGAGTTCTCATGTTATCAGTTGCAAAATGGTATGGCTTAATGACCTAGGTAAGCTTAATGACCTAGGCAGAAGAAATAAAGTTACCCTATATTGGGTGCCGGGACATGTCGGCGTGGAAGGTAATGAGGTAGCCGACACCCTGGCAAAAGAAGGCTCTCATTGGGCCGGAGCCCTTTTGTGGAGTCAGTGACCAAGAACTCTTCGAAGAAATCAAGAAGGAGGAGGTGGCGAAAAGAGCTCGTATCTGGAACACCATCCCGGGACTGGGACAGGCCAAGGTCTGTCTGGGTGGTTATAACCAGAAAAGGTCGAAAGCCTGCATCAGTCTGAGTAAGAACAGTATCCGTATTCTTACGGGATTCCTTACGGGGCATTGCAGACTCAGAGGACACCTGAGGAAGCTTGGCCTAGAAGATGATGGCACATGCAGATTCTGTGGAGAGATGGAGGAAACTCCGATACACCTCCTCACAGACTGTGATGCCTTCATTCAAAGTAGATTTAGTAGTCTGGGGCGTTACCAGATAGGGGAGGAGGAAATACCTACCCTAGAACCTTCCAGGATTTTGGGATTCCTTAGGGAGCACAACTTGGAGGGCGTGCTGTAGATGAGCTAGCTCATCTTCGGCACGAGAGTGGGTACAATAGATCAAACAATGGTCGCAATACAGAACCCTCAAAAAAAATAATAGGTTTTTAAAAGAGAGAAAATTAGTGAGAAAGGGTTTTTGAGAAATAAGCTAGAATAAATGCTGAACACTGTATAATAAAAGAGAGATACAAAACTGCCACGACTTTACACCAATAATAGAAATTAGGTAGCAAGAGATTTAGACTGAGTAAAGAAAGAGGTAGCAATTAGTTGCTATAAAGTGTTTATATATAAACTTTCCATCTGTAGGGGGGGGGGCTAGGTTGGCAGTATATATACGGAATCTCCCACTCTAATCTGGCGTAAGTAGCCAGTGAGATTCTCATTTTTATGTTTCTCTCTGCTCTTCTTCTCTTCCTATTATATTATGATAAAACCATATTTTATGCTAAAGTGGTACTTTAGAGGAAAGTATATCCCTACAACTTCCCACAAACCCCCTCCAAAAAAATTAATTTCCCCAGGTAAACGTTGCAAATAAATGTAATGAGTATCTACCTGTTTAGGGAGCACATGAAGTTTTTAAAGAAAATTGTTGGTGCCGCTTTTGAGAAAATCACGAAAAACCGGAAAAAAAAGAAAGACCAAAACCATTCCGTAAAGTCACACTTCCGGTTAATGGATTTTGCTCAAAATCTTCGTGCCCGATTCAGTTGTAAGTGCCTGAATGGAATACCAAGTTTGAGTTTTGTACGACTTTTTTTTACTTTCTCTTACTCTCCTAGTAAGAGGTAAGTATTGTAATCGTGTCAAATTTTCGATATCCAGTTTTCACCGGAAATATCCGTTTTGAGGTCCCCCGAGTGCAAAAAAGTGGTTCTTAGCAAATGGTGTGTATGTGTGAACAGCATAGCTCAAAAATGAAAAATCGTAGAAAGTTCAAACTTGATATTCCATTTGTGTATCATCATAGGATCTGACGGTACTTTATCTGTCAAAATTGCTCAACCGGAAGTACCACTTTACTAAAGGTTTTTTCACATTATTGCGATTTTCTCATTAATGGCTCCCGATGATTTTTTTTCAAACATGTTATATTATCTAGAAATACTAAGAGCTACAACTTTTATTTGAAACATTTCTCCAAAAAAATGCATTTAAGGGCACTTTTAGGGAAGAGATGGGGTTAGGTTTTTATCTAAAGTACTATTGCAGTTTATTAGAAATTCTGCCATCTAAATAATGTTAATTAGAATTAAATATGTTGTTGAAATTCCGAGTTTGAAAAACCGAAAGTGCGTTTACTTTACCACCTTTATTCAATGATTTTTGTCACTTTTTTGCAATTTTCTCAAAAATGGCTCCAACGATTTTCTTGAAACTTCTTATATAAACTAAACATACAAAGATCTACAACTTTTATTTAAAACATTTCTCTGGGAAAATTCATTTAAGGGCATTTTTCAGTGGAGAGTTTGTGTTATGTTTTTCTCTAAAGTACTATCATAGTTGATTGTTGACAATTCTACCATAGAAATAAAATTAATTAGAAATAAATTGATGGCCAAAATTCCGAGTTTCAAGAAAATTAGTAAACCGGAAGTGCGCTTTTACTGAACAGTTTTTTTCAGTTTTCGACGAATTTCATTAAATTTGGTACACAAACTAAAATTTGTCAATTATAATTTTGAGAACTGGAGTAAGAAAAAGTTGTGTGAGTGTTTCACACCAGAAATTTTTTTTTGAGATATTCTGTTAACATACACATAAAGAACATTCGCTAAAAATATTGTTTTTTTTGTGTTCAAGGGACTCCTAGGAAGAGGAAGTGTTGTAATCGTGTCAAATTTTGCATATCTAATTTTCACCGAAAATATCCGTTTTGAGGTCCCCTGAGTTCAAAGCAGTGGTTTTTAGCAAATGGTCTGTGTGTATGTGAACAGCATACATCAAAACTAAGCGGCGTGGAAACTGCAGCATGCTTAGCATACGCCTCCCATTCAAACTATTGCAAGTTGAAACTTGATATTCAGTTTAGATATCACCGTAGGATCTGACAGTACGTTATCTGTCAAAGTTCTTCAACCGGAAGTACCACATTACAAGTTGATTTTTTTAATTTTCTCAGAAATGACTTCGGCGATTTTGTTAAACTTGGCATATCAAGTAGATATACAAAGAGCTACAACTTTTATTTGAAACATTTCTCTGGGAAAATTTATTTAAGGGCACTTATGGGGAGGTGTGGGGTTAGATTTCAATCTAAAATACTATTTCAGTTTATTAGACAATTCTGTCATCTAAATAATGTTAATTAGAATGGAATATGTTGTTGAAATTCCGACTTTGAAAAAATTGGGAAACCGGACGACGATTTTCTTGAAACTTCATATATATAAACTAATCATACAACGATCTACAACTTTTATTTAAAACATTTCTCTGGGAAAATTTATTTAAGGGCACTTTTCGGGGAAAGTTGGGGTTATGTTTTTTTCTAAAGTGCTATCATAGTTGATTATACAATTCTATTATCCAAACAAAATTAATTAGAAATAAATAGATGGTCAAAATTCCGAGTTTCAAGAAAATTAGTAAACCGGAAGTGCGCTTTGCTGTACAGTTTTTTTTTTTCAGTTTTCGACGAATTTCATTAAATTTGTTACATTAACTATAAAATTTGTCAATTATAATTTTGAAAACTGGAGTAAGAGAAAGTTGTGTGACTGTTTCACACCAGATTTTTTTAGTCTTGAATCATTCTTTCTTTTCTCTATCTTGGATATTCTAGTGTTAAGGTGGATACCCGGTATTGTTACGGGATAACTTTGTTTTGTGATGTATGTGCTAGAATGTGTGCCCAATTTTACTGCACAAACTCTTTTGTACAGTTTTTGTATTAGGCCGTTGAAAATAGTTGTTTAGGTCGGTATAAAAAAAGCATCGTGTTTGTAGACCATATTATTTGTGGACAAAGAGATTGCAAAACCCTGTTAGGAGTGTGTCAGTTGTGCCAGTTAACCAACATTTTATTTAAAACTCCAAACTTTTTGCAATGCATTTAATTAGCTACAATATTAATAGAAGTTGGATATTCATCATATATTCACAAATAACTCATTAAAAGTGGGAAATTTTATTTACATATGCTAATAGAAATGATGATTCCCCAAATATGTACAAACATGCTTTTAACAAACTGCTCTCTGGTTATCACCCACTAATTAAAAATAATGAATTTCAGGTTATCCCACATAACTTTAAAAGTTATTTTTCTCTCCAAAAAATTGTTACAAATAATTGCAAGAGCATTTATAATGTTATTGGTGATATGTGGGTGTGTTGTAGTAGTGTGTGCGTTGTAGCACGAGCGGTATTGAAAGGGCGTATGTGTTTGTGTGCTTTGGAGAAGAGAAAAGTATTAAGAAATAAATAAGAAGTCCCCACTGGTATTTAAAGTATTAAATACTTTATAATAATTCGTAATAATAAGCTTATAAATATATAGAAATTTTTGGGCTTAAAAATTCTTGAACACAAATGTTCAAATTAAACACTTATTGACACACTGAATTTGAAATGAGAGAGTAACATTCTGAATGCCGAACGAATGTTACTGGTTGAATGCCGAAATTAGACTCTTCAACTAACACTTCTGTTGGTAGTTAAAACCTGCCCTTTATATTTGATTTCTAGAAGGGAGTTAAAAGACAATAGTGGCCGAGTTCTCTGACCTCACTTGTACCTGTGTTTTTACCTTTTTCCAGCCAATGTACAATTTTCCTTTAAAAATTATATTATTTTAAAATATAAATCTATTTCAATTTATTTCCATTTTCCATTTGTTTCTTCCACTACACTTTTTCATATGGGTTGTAAAGAGCGCTGAGGACGGATTGTTTAGATGGATTGCTTTGCTCAAGTATATCGCGGTACTAGGTTTGATTCCCCGTTTGGCTTGGATTTATAGTTTGGAATTAAATTGAGTAATTTTTTAGTAAATGCAATTACAATAAACTTATTTATGTTACCATATAATTGTATGTAATAATCCTATGAAAACATAGGCATTAATATAGATATTGCAGCAAAAAGAAAATCGATGATACCGTTTCCTTTTTTTTTGAAAATTAGAAACTGAAAAAATATCTGGCGTTAAACACTCACACGACTTTCTCTTAATCCAATTAATACATTTTTAATTAACAAATTATATTTAAAATCGCAACGTTTCCAACGTTTAGCTGGGCTGGCCATAAAACAAGGTGATAAAGTATATATTTGTAAACTGAGCGTTTCGTTTTCAAAAAACATTACATCTACAGACTACCAGCATTTTCATTTACACATGTCATAAAAGCATTACATAAAAAAAAAAATCTGGTGTGAAACACTCACACAACTTTCTCTTACTCCAGTACTCAAAATTATAATTGACAAATTTTATAGTTAGTGTTCCAAATTTAATGAAATTCGTCGAAAAGTGAAAACACTGTCCAGTAAAACTGTCCGGTTTACTAATTTCCTTGAAACTCGGAATTTAGGTCATATATCAATTTCTAGTTATTTCAATTTGGATGACAGAATTGTATAATCAACTGTGATAGCATTTTAAAGAAAAACATAACCCCCCCCCCAAAAGTCCCCTTAAAGCATAATTTATCAGGGGAAAAAGTTTCAAATAAAAGTTGTCGCTCTTTTATATTATAGTTAAACAAGGCGGGTTTAAAGGGGAAAATCGTTGAAACCATTGTCGAGAAATACACCCGAAACCTGAAATTAGTTTTCAGTAAAAACGCACTTCCGGTTTTTTATCATTTTTTTTCAAACTCGGAAATTTCAACAACACATATTAATTAATTCTAATTAACATTATTTAGATGACAGAATTGTCTAATAAACTCAAATAGCAGTTAAGATGAAAACCTAACCCCCCCTCCCCAAGAAATGCCCTTAAATGAATTTTCCTGGAGAAATGTTTCAAATAAATTTTGTAGCTCTTTGTATGTGTAGTTGATATACCAAGTTTAAAGAAAATCTTCGGAGCTATTTTTGAGAAAATTGCAAAAACGTAAAAAAAAACAACTTGTAAAGTTGTACTTCCGGTTGAGGAATATTGACACATAACGCACCATCAGATCCCATGGTGATACTAAACGTAATATCAAGTTTGAAACTTTACTACGATTTTTCGTTTTTGAGCTATGCTGTTTACATTAACATACACACACAACACAGACACACACACACACAGACCATAGGCCTAAAACCACTTTTTGGACTCAGGGGCCCTCAAACGGATATTTCCCAGTGAAACTCCTATATCGAAAATTTGACACGATTACAATACTTCCTCTTATAGGAGTAAGAGAAAGTAAAAAGTCGTTTCCTAATTAAAGTAAATTATTTGTTATTTAACTCTTAAAATTATTTATTTACTTTTATCAAAATCATATTAATTGTAGTTACCATTAGGCTCATTCAAATTATTGTTAAAATATATTCTTTATTTTTATAAATTCAGTGTTAGTAATTCAAGCAATAATTCTCTAAACTAACTTCCGCCTAATATATCCCTCTTCAAGACATCTAACTTCATACCTCAGGAATCACGACAATTGATTCCACTACAACTTCCACATGAAATTCTTCCACATAAAATTTGAAATTTTGAATTCATTTTGTTTTGCAAATTTTGTTATCTGCAAATTTAAAAAAAATCATATAACCATAAAAAGATCCATATTACTCACTCACCATTTAATACATATTATTTTATTTAATTTTACTAGCAGCGCTATAAATAATGTAAAAATTAATTAAAAGTATGGCAATATAATTTACAATAATTATGAAAAGTGAAGTACCCAAAAATATGCTTTGTAATTGGAAGCATTCCAAAAAGTGGAGTTAATTAATTTTGCCAATAAGTGGCCCACTTAAATTAAAAGTGTTGTAAATATGGGCGAGTCTAATTTTCCAGACGGTTAATAACAAAGCGATTTTACAATGACCACCAATCTAAATTAATTACTCAACAATATTCTTGCTAATTTTTTTTGGATAAATTTAGTTCAAGTAGTGGGAGGGGTGGGGCTTGTTGTTACAAATTTCAGTTAACATTTAGTAATTGCTATATGTTACACTCAAAATTGCTGAAAATTGATTAATTTATTGTCTCATTTATTTCATTTATTTATATATTTTTTTGAGATTTTTCAAAATGAAAGTAACATTTAAAAAATTCAAATATTTTTAAAATGCGGCATACTGTAACCACGTGCCCTTCGGTGGGGCTTCTTGTTACATGCGGAGTGTATGTTGTTACAATTTATAAAATGCATGTTTGGGTATTTATTTTAAGGTATAAAACTGAAATATTTTCAATAAATAAATTATCAGATCTTTATTTTAATAATAATAACAGCTAGATTATGATCTAAACATGGGATATTACAGACTTAAATGTTTGAACATTCATTCTCTTTCTATTCACTGTCACTATCCATCTCTAAGTCCGAGTTACAATAATTGTGTGACAAATATATCTAGGGTCATTTTTAACACATTTTGAATGAGCCCATCTTTTTTACTGCCTGGATTCAACCCAATTTTCTCCACCTTTTGACTGCAACCATGGTTTTTAGATATTTCAGACACAGCCAGTCCTCATCTTCTTCGCTGGAACTTGATGATGGCAAATTATTTGTTTGTTTCTTGTTCGCAGCTTTAGAGACACAGATTTTCTTTTTGTTAGAATTGCCTACTTTCTCGTTTTTCCTCGTTTTTGGCTTCATTTCTTTTAAGATTTGCCGTGATTTTATTTAAGATATGCAATGGGGCAAGTTGTTACACTGTAACAACTAACCCCACTGACGCAATTTTACTAATTAATCCGTCAAAGAATACTAACGCAACCATATTGGATTAAAATTATTGTTAAGGATGTATGTTTTTCAGATCACAGCTTTCGATTTCATTAATGAAATATAACTTTCACTATGATATTTCGAGGAAAGTCACGCAATGCCGCCATATGCAACAGAATCTTAGCGGGAAAACTGGTTAGAACAAACAGCACTCGCATATCTCTCTAATTTGACCACTTAGAAAATGTTTCTCTCTGCTGATTTGTTAAAAATTACACTGTAACCACATGCCCCTGAAAACAACGAGCACCACCTTACCCTACATTTATTTTACGAATTTTTATTAAAAAAAATGTCTGTATGCAAATTTCCCTCCATAGGAAATTCGTACTATTTTCAAATGTGTGTTTTTTTTTTTTTGAGTTTGGAACAATTAGAATTCGTTTCTGCAGTTGAGAGAAAACATTTCAAAAATATCCAATTTTTGAAATTAGGTCTTGAAAAGCTGTTCAGAAATTTGTCTGCGGTATATATATATATTAGCACAAATCGTACGAAGCTCAAACATGGATTTTCGTATCAGATAATACCACCGTATCTGATACGAAGGTTTTAGAAAAATCCATCAACAGGGATGCGACTTTACTGGATCGTTTTTATTTTTATTTTCAGTTTTTCGTGATTTTCTCGATACATCATATATTTATCACTTTTATTTGAAACATTTTCCCAGGAAAATTCATTTTTCGGAGTGGGGATGGGGTGTTCTGAAGGACCTGGCCGGGGGGGGTGTATTATTCAAGTTGGGGAGTTATGGTCTTATAAGTGTCTCATATTTTATTTGCGAATAATGTAGTGGAAGAACGAAATGGAAAAATAATAGTTTTGGAAAATAGTTTAGTAAAATAGTTCTGTGAAAATTACCTAGTTCAAATAGTGTATTTTAGTGATGGGGATAGAGCTAGGTATACTACAATCTGGGTCAATGCAAACCAAGGGACAAAGGGCAAGAAACAGTTAGGCTAAAACAATAAAACTCCCTCCAGACATAACAGCATTATCTGAAAGGATTTGAACGAACAATTAGAAGACATTCTTTCAAAACAAACTGAACAGACATTCAAGCCTGAACATTACTTCAGGTATCGCTATCTTAGAATCAGTGCAGTTCCACAATATATTAATAAGTTTATAATATCTTTGCAAATAACTTGTAGTTATTATTTCAATGGAATATATTTATTGTTAGCAGTGGTGACTACTTTCTTATTACTGATACTTCACTCTTAAACATATATACTTAAAAGCCCTTTTACTAAACCGCTCGTGCTACACCAACTACTGCTACAAAACACACAACTCAACACACCAAACACATTTCAATCTTTATATTTATGGGATTACTTTTTTGATTCGTTTAAGATTATATGGAACTTTATTTGGTTTGGTTTTTTATGTTTTGTATGAAATTGATATTAAGCGTTTAATTGCTTATTTTTCTGTTGGTCATATGGGTAGAGTAATGTTTTTTGTTTTTTTAAAGTTCCACTACAGTATCAAATTGTAGCAATTGTTGGCCGTTAGAAATGTTCAGATGTATCTGTTACATGGCTAATCGGCCAGGGGGCCAAAAATTTTTTGAGTTTTTCTTTTAATAACCCGATGTTTTGGCAAACATTGTTTGCCTTCTTCACGGGTTATCTTAGAATGGGAAAATTTTTGTATGTCTTATCATAATTATCATAATTAAACATGTTGTGATAAGACATACAACAATTTTCCCATTCTAAGGTAGCCCCCCCTGAAGAAGGCAAACAATGTTTGCCGAAACGTCGGGTTATTAATAAAAAAAACACTCAACAAAATGTTTGGTGTTTTCCTTTGATACCCCCTGGCCGATCAGCCATCTAACAGTTCCGTATAATTTATGATTTTACCATCTAAATAATATTACTATAGATTAGAAGCATTGATTCCAAGTTTGAAGAAAATCGATTATGACTTTATCGATGCGACATTACCGAATAGGTTTCTGAGTTTTTTT
The DNA here is from genome assembly GCA_011037195.1 of Triatoma infestans. Taxonomy (NCBI): domain Eukaryota; kingdom Metazoa; phylum Arthropoda; class Insecta; order Hemiptera; family Reduviidae; genus Triatoma; species Triatoma infestans. Next base: position 2,022 of record JAAEAF010006275.1, on the reverse strand, counting down.
TTTTTTTGGAAACGACTATAACAATTTTCTTATCAACCGGATATGCAAATTTACTGAATGAATTTTCCAGTTTTTTGCCATTTTCTGGAAACAGCTTCAACGATTTTGAATTTAAAAATTGATCAAAGCATAACACTTTTATTTGAAACATTTTTCTTCAAAAAAAATTGTGTTTTAGAGGGGTTTTTTGGGTCTGGGTGAGTCCTCACGCTTTGGTCTAGTGGCTAGCCGCACTCGCCTTTCGTGCAAGAATTCAGGGTACGATTCCCGTGAAGGCAAAGTCGGTGTTGACCCAGCATCGTGATAAAAAGTGGGAAGCTATAGTTAGTAGCGCCCTAGGTAGCGAAGGCCGGAACTACACGGCGTGGGAACTGCGGCATGCTTACCACCCCACCCCCCATTCAAATCGGGTTTTGGGTCTGTCAGGTTTATGTTTAAACTCTACAAGGTTTGTTGGGTTTTGAGAAAAAGAGTTCTACACAGGTCCACTCAGGTACTCAGGTATAAAACCTACCACGGTCTTTTTATGGCTAGCTCAATTAAACATTTTAAATAAATCTAAAAATTATAACTAGTGGTTGGAATTTGGAAAAGGATCCAGCCAGCCGCTAACTGCAGGTCAGGAACTGCGGCAAAACCCTTTCAAACAGGGGTCAATATACAGTCAAGAGAACCGCGGCAAAACCCTTTCAAACAGGGGTCAATATACTGTCAAGACAACCGCCGCAAAACCCTTTTTGTATATCCTTCATACAAGGGTCAATGTACACTCAAGAGGCCACCTGGCCACCATCTGTTAACAAAGCGTCGCCATCCCGGCCAAAATAGCCTTGTTAACTACCGACCTCCCCTAGGGTCAATATATTAGGAGAGATGTCTTAGTGTGGCACGTACTTACACATCAGCCGATGTGTGAGTGATGCAAATATAAACGTCGACCCACTGGAGTTCCACAACAGTTAAGTTCGAGTTATCAATCAGTTAAGTGCGAGTTATAGATCAGTTAAGTTCGAGTTATCAATCAGTTAAGTTCGAGTTATAGATCAGTTAAGTTCGAGTTATCAATCAGTTAAGTTCCAGTACGAAAGAAGTTCACATCAGTTCCAGATCAGAAGCACCATCACACATCGCGAGCGCGTCCCTATTTAAGGTTTTAACACTACTTCTTTAAATATTTTATATTCATTTCATAATTCTTATATTCATTTACAATTGTGCATCTCAGTTTTTCTATTTCAATACACTTCAAATTATTTGTTAAAATACAGTTTATTTTCATAAATCAGTAGTTCGTATTTCGAATACCAATTCTTTAATCTCTCTAACTAACAACACTTACTCCTCACTTCAAATTCCGGTATCCATAAAAGATACCAATACATCTGCTATTATATAGTAACGTAATATTTATCTCTCCCCTCAGTGAACTAGCCAGTTCTCAAGGGGTATTAGCGTCCCTGCGGATATTCCAACTTAAAAACACAAACATAATTTCACAAAACACCCAGAGCTTGCAGTGGTAGTTGATGTGTGCAATTGCTTGGGTTTAGCGAACCCATAGGCAACTCTAGATCCCCATCGTACACATATCTAACAATTACACATTGTAAACTTTGCGGAAACATTTCTTAACGGCCCATTCGGATTGGTTGGAGACATACATCTTCTCGCAATATTAATTTTGCTTAATAATTGAAAGCCAGCTAATAAAAATTGAAGAGTCTTATCATTGAAGCATTCATTAACTATTTATAGATCATTATCCAAAGAAAGAATTTGAAAGTGGGTCTGCTTTATCATCTGAAGAGAAGAAAATTTGTAGTGAGATCCAAATCTGCTCCTTTGGGTAATAATGTTTGTACACAGACTATAGTTAATTACAAAGTGCGCTTATATGTAATTATTAGAAATGTATTCTCTTGGTGATCTAGAGTTGCCTATAGGTTCGCTGTACCCAAGTAATTGCACACATCTACTACTTTACAAGCCCTATCTTTTTTTATGGAATTATTCGCAGGAAAT